>OX336388.2:1673294650-1673494040 GCA_946902985.2 Meconema thalassinum | reverse complement strand
TCGTTACAAATTATGGCAGGTAATTGTAATTTCGATACTAATTATGACAAGTAACTGTAACATCGATACTAATTATGACAAGTAACTGTAACTTCGATACTAATTATGAGAGGTAACAGTACTTCGATATTAATTATGACAAGTAACAGTAACTTCGACACTAATTACGACAAGTAACTGTAATTTCGATACAAATTATGGCAGGTAACTCTAACTTCGATACTAATTATGACAGGTAACAGTAACTTCGATACTAATTATGACTGGAAATTGTAACATCGTTACTAATTATGTCAAGTAACTGTAACTTCGATACTTATTATGACAAGTAACTGTAACTTCGATACTTATTATGACAGGTAACTGTAACTTCATTACTAATTATGACAAGAAACTGTAACTTCGATACTAATTATGACAGGTAACTGTAACTTCGATACTAATTATGACAAGTAACTGTAACATCGATACTAATTATGACAAGTAACTGTAACTTCGATACTAATTATGAGAGGTAACAGTACTTCGATATTAATTATGACAAGTAACAGTAACTTCGACACTAATTACGACAAGTAACTGTAATTTCGATACAAATTATGGCAGGTAACTCTAACTTCGATACTAATTATGACAGGTAACAGTAACTTCGATACTAATTATGGCAGGTAACAGTAACTTCGGTACTAATTATGACAAGTAACTGTAACTTCGATACTAATTATGACTGGTAACTGTAACTTCGTTACTAATTATGACAAGTAACTGTAATTTCGTTACAAATTATGGCAGGTAATTGTAATTTCGATACTTATTATGACAGGTAACAGTAACTTCGATACTTATTATGACAAGTAACTGTAACATCGATACTAATTATGACAGGTAACTGTAACTTCGTTACTAATTATGACAAGTAACTGTAACTTCGATACAAATTTTGGCAGTTAACTGTACCTTCGATACTAATTATGACAGGTAAGAGTAACTTCGATATTAATTATGACAGGAAACTGTAACTTCGTTACTAATTATGACAAGTAACTGTAATTTCGATACAAATTTTGACAGGTAACTGTTACTTCGTAACTAATTATGACAAGTAACTGTAATTTCGATACAAATTATGGCAGGTAACAGTACCTTCGATACTAATTATGACAGGTAACAGTAACTTCGATACTAATTATGACAAGGAACTGTAATTTCGATACAAATTATGGCAGGTAACTGTAACTTCGATACTAATTATGACAGGTAACAGTTACTTCGATACTAATTTTGACATGTAACTATAACTTCGAATCAAATTATGACAGGTAACTGTAACTTCGATACTAATTATGACAAGAAACTCTAACTTCGTTACTAAGTATGACAAGTAACAGTAATTTTGATAAAAAATTATGGTAGGTAACTGTAACTTCAATACTAATTATGACAGGTAACAGTAACTTCGATAGTAATTTTGACAGGTAACTGTAACTTCGTTACTAATTATGACAAGTAACTTTAATTTCGATACAAATTATGGCAGATAACTGTAACTTCGTTACTTATTATGACAAGTCCCTGTAATTTCGATACAAATTATGGCAGGTAACTGTAACTTCGATACTAATTATGTCAGGTAACAGTAACTTCGATATTAATTATGACAACAGTAACCTCGATACTAATTATGACAAGTAACTGTAATTTCGATACAAATTTTGGCAGGTCACTGTAACTTCGATACTAATTATGACAAGTAACTTTAATTTCGATACTAATTATGGCAGGTAACTGTAACATCGTTACTAATTATGTCAAGTAACTGTAACTTCGATACTAATTATGACAAGTAACTGTAACATCGATACTTATTATGACAGGTAACTGTAACTTCATTACTAATTATGACAAGAAACTGAAAATTCGATACTAATTATGACAGGTAACTGTATCTTCGATACTAATTATGACAAGTAACTGTAACTTCGATACTAATTATGACAAGTAACTGTAACTTCGAAACTAATTATGACAGGTAACAGTTACTTCGATATTAATTATGACAACAGTAACCTCGATACTAATTATGACAAGTAACTGTAATTTCGATACAAATTTTGGCAGGTCACTGTAACTTCGATACTAATTATGACAGGTAACAGTAACTTCGATACTATTTATGACAAGTAACTGTAACTTCGATACTAATTATGACAGGTAACTGTAACTTCGTTACTAATTATGACAAGTAACTGTAATTTCGATACAAATTATGGCAGGTAACTGTAACTTCGATACTAATTATGACATGTAACAGTAACTTCGATACTAATTATGACAGGTAACTGCAACATCGTTACTAATTATGACAAGTAACTGTAATTTCTATATTAATTATGGCAAGTAACTGTAACTTCGTTACTAATTATGAGAAGTAACTGTAATTTCGATACAAATTATGGCAGGTAACTGTAACTTCGATACTAATTATGACAGGTAACAGTAACTTCGATACTAATTATGACAGAAAACAGTAACTTCGATACTAATTATGACAGGTAACAGTAACTTCGATAATAATTATGGCAGGTAACTGTAACTTCGATACTAATTATGACAGTTAACTGTAACTTCGTTACTAATTATGACAAGTAACTGTAATTTCGATACAAATTATGGCAGGTAACTGTAACTTCGATACTAATTATGACAGGTAACAGTAACTTCGATACTAATTATGACAAGTAACTGTAACTTCGATACTAATTAAGACAGGTTACTGTACCTTCGTTACTTATTATGACATGTAACTGTAATTTCGATACAACTTTTGGCAGGTTACTGTATCTTCGATACTAGTTATGACAAGTAACAGTAACTTCGATACTAATTATGACAAGTAACTGTAACTTCGATACTAATTATGACAGGTAACTGTAACTTCGTTACTAATTATGACAAATAACTGTAATTTCGATACAAATTATGGCAGGTAACTGTAACTTCGATACTAATTATGACAGGTAACAGTAACGTCGATACTTATTATGACAAGTAACTAAAACTTCGATACAAATTATGACAGGTAGCTATAACATCGATACTAATTATGACAAGAAACTCTAACTTCGTTACTAATTATGACAAGTAACAGTAATTTTGATAAAAATTATGGTAGGTAACTGTAACTTCAATACTATTTATGACAGGTAACAGTAACTTCGATACTAATAATGATAGGTAACTGTAACTTCGTTACTAATTATGACACGTAACTTTAATTTCGATACTAATTATGGCAGGTAATTGTAATTTCGATAATAATTATGACAGGTTACAGTAACTTCGATACTAATTATGACAAGGAACTGTAACTTCGATACTAATTATGACAGGTAACTGTAACTTCGATACTAATTATGACAAGGAACTGTAACTTCGATGCTTATTATGACAGGTAACTGTACTTCGTTACTACTTAGGACAAGTAACTGTAATTTCGATACAAATTATGGCAGGTAATGGTAATTTCGATAATAATTATGACAGGTAACAGTAACTTCGATACTAATTATGACAAGTAACAGTAACTTCGATACTAATTATGACAAGTAACTGTATCTTCGAATCTAATTATGACAGGTAACTGTAACTTCGTTACTTATTATGACAAGTAACTGTAATTTCGATACAAATTTAGGCAGGTAACTGTAACTTCGATACTAATTATGACAGGTAACAGTAACTTCGATACTAATTATGACAAGTAACTGTAACTTCGATACTAATTATGACAGGTAACTGTAACTTCGTTACTAA
The DNA here is from genome assembly GCA_946902985.2 of Meconema thalassinum. Classification (NCBI taxonomy): domain Eukaryota; kingdom Metazoa; phylum Arthropoda; class Insecta; order Orthoptera; family Tettigoniidae; genus Meconema; species Meconema thalassinum. The sequence goes on along the minus strand of OX336388.2, from coordinate 1,673,490,227 downwards.
TTATGACAAGTAACTGTAATTTCGATACAAATTATGGCAGGTAACAGTAACTTCGATACTAATTATGACAGGTAACAGTAATTTCAGTACTAATTGTGACAGGTAACTGCAACTTCGTTACTAATTATTACAAGTAACTGTAATTTCTATATTAATTATGGCAAGTAACTGTAACTTCGTTACTAATTATGACAAGTAACTGTAATTTCGATACAAATTATGGCAGGTAACTGTAACTTCGATACTAATTATGACAGATAACAGTAACTTCGATACTAATTATGACAGAAAACAGTAACTTCGATACTAATTATGACAGGTAACAGTAACTTCGATAATAATTATGGCAGGTAACTGTAACTTCGATACTAATTATGACAGTTAACTGTAACTTCGTTACTAATTATGACAAGTAACTGTAATTTCGATACAAATTATGGCAGGTAACTGTAACTTCGATACCAATTATGACAGGTAACAGTAACTTCGATACTAATTATGACAAGTAACTGTAACTTCGATACTAATTATGACAGGTTACTGTAACTTCGTTACTAATTATGACATGTAACTGTAATTTCGATACAACTTTTGGCAGGTAACTGTATCTTCGATACTAGTTATGACAGGTAACAGTAACTTCGATACTAATTATGACAAGTAACTGTACCTTCGATACTAATTATGACAGGTAACTGTAATTTCGTTACTAATTATGACAAGTAACTGTAATTTCGATACAAATTATGGCAGGTAACTGTAACTTCCATACTAATTATGACAGGTAACAGTAACGTCGATACATATTATGACAAGTAACTAAAACTTCGATACAAATTATGACAGGTAACTGTAACTTCGATACTAATTATGACAAGAAACTTTAATTTCGATACTAATTATGGCAGGTAACTGTAACTTCGTTACTAATTATGAAAAGTCCCTGTAATTTCGATACAAAATATGGCAGGTAACTGTAACTTCGATACTAATTATGACAGGTAACAGTAACTTCGATACTAATTATGACAAGGAACTGTAACTTCGATACTTATTATGACAGGTAACTGTAACTTCGTTACTACTTATGACAAGTAACTGTAATTTCGATACAAATTATGGCAGGTAATGGTAAATTCGATAATAATTATGACAGGTAACAGTAACTTCGATACTAATTATGACAAGTAACAGTAACTTCGATACTAATTATGACAAGTAACTGTAATTTCGAAACTAATTATGACAGGTAACTGTAACTTCGTTACTAATTATGACAAGTAACTGTAATTTTGATACAAATTCTGGCAGGTAACTGTAACTTCGATACTAATTATGACAGGTAACAGTAACTTCGATACTAATTTTGACAAGTAACTGTAACTTCGATACTAATTATGACAGGTAACTGTAACTTCGTTACTAATTATGACAAGTAACTGTAATTTCGATACAAATTACGGCAGGTAACTGTAACTTCGATACTAATTATGACAGGTAACAGTAACTTCATTACTAATTATGAGAGGAAACTGTAACTTCGATACTAATTATGACAGGTAGCTGTAACTTCGATACTAATTATGACAGGTAACTGTAACTTCGTTACTAATTATGACAAGTAACTCTTATTTCGATACAAATTATGGCAGGTAACTCTAACTTCGATACTAATTATGACAGGTAACAGTAACTTCGATACTAATTATGGCCGGTAACTGTAACTACGATACTAATTATGACAGGTGACAGTAACTTCGGTACTAATTATGACAAGTAACAGTAACTTCGACACTAATTACGACAAGTAACTGTAATTTCGATACAAATTTTGGCAGGTAACTGTAACTTCAATACTAATTATGACAGGTAACAATAATTTCGATATTTATTATTACAAGTAACAGTAACTTCGTTACTAATTATGACAAGTAACTGTAATTTCGATACAAATAATGGCATGTAACTGTAAATTCGATACTAATTATGACAGGTAACAGTACCTTCAATACAAATTATGACAAGTAACTGTAACTTCGATACTAATTATCACAGGTATCTGTAACTTCGTTACTAATTATGACAAGTAACTGTAACTTCGATACTAATTATGACAGGTAACTGAAACTTCGTTAACAATTATGACAAGTAACTGTAATTTCGATACAAATTATGGCAGGTAATTGTAATTTCGATAATAATTATGACAGGTAACAGTAACTTCGATACTAATTATGACAAGTAACAGTAACTTCGATACTAATTGTGTTAAGTAACTGTAACTTCGATACTAATTAAGACAGGTAACTGTAACTTCGTTATTAATTATGACAAGTAACTGTAATTTCGATACAAATTTTGGAAGGTAACTATAACTTCGATACTAATTATGACAGGTAACAGTCACTTCGATACTAATTGTGACAAGTAACTGTAACATCGATAATAATTATTACAGGTAACTGTAACTTCGTTACTTATTATGACAAGTAACTGTAATTTCGATACAAATTATGGCAGGTAACTGTAACTTCCATACTAATTATGACAGGTAACAGTAACTTCGATACTAATTATGACAAGTAACTATAACTTCGATACAAATTATGACAGGTAACTGTAATTTTGATACTAATTATGACAAGAAACTCTAACTTCGTTACTAATTATGACAAGTAACAGTAATTTTGATAAAAAATTATGGTAGGTAACTGTAACTTCAATACTAATTATGACAGGTAACAATAACTTCGATACTAATTAGGACAGGTAACTGTAACTTCGTTACTAATTATGACAAGTAACTTTAATTTCGATACTAATTATGGCCGGTAACTGTAAATTCGTTACTAATTATGACAAGTCCCTGTAATTTCGATACAAATTATGGCAGGTAAGTGTAACTTCGATACTAATTATGTCAGGTAACTGTAACTTCGATACTAATTATGACTGGAAACTGTAACATCGTTACTAATTATGTCATGTAACTGTAACTTCGATACTAATTATGACAAGTAACTGTAACTTCGATACTTATTATGACAGGTAACTGTAACTTCATTACTAATTATGACAAGAAACTGAAACTTCGATACTAATTATGACAGGTAACTGTAACTTCGATACTAATTATGACAAGTAACTGTAACTTCGATACTAATTATGACAAGTAACTGTAACTTCGATACTAATTATGAGAGGTAACAGTACTTCGATATTAATTATGACAAGTAACAGTAACTTCGACACTAATTACGACAAGTAACTGTAATTTCGATACAAATTTTGGCAGGTAACTGTAACTTCGATACTAATTATGACAGGTAACAGTAACTTCGATACTAATTATGACAAGTAACTGTAACTTCGATACTAATTATGACAGGTAACTGTAACTTCGTTACTAATTATGACAAGTAACTCTTATTTCGATACAAATTATGGCAGGTAACTCTAACTTCGATACTAATTATGACAGGTAACAGTAACTTCGATACTAATTATGGCCGGTAACTGTAACTACGGTACTAATTATGACAGGTGACAGTAACTTCGGTACTAATTATGACAAGTAACAGTAACTTCGACACTAATTACGACAAGTAACTGTAATTTCGATACAAATTTTGGCAGGTAACTGTAACTTCAATACTAATTATGACAGGTAACAGTAACTTCGATAGTAATTTTGACAGGTAACTGTAACTTCGTTACTAATTATGACAAGTAACTTTAATTTCGATACTAATTATGGCAGATAACTGTAACTTCGTTACTTATTATGACAAGTCCCTGTAATTTCGATACAAATTATGGCAGGTAACTGTAACTTCGATACTAATTATGTCAGGTAACAGTAACTTCGATACTAATTAATACAGGTAACAGTAACTTCGATACTAATTATGACAGGTTACTGTAACTTCGTTACTAATTATGACATGTAACTGTAATTTCTATACAACACTTAGCAGGTAACTGTATCTTCGATACTAGTTATGACAGGTAACTGTAACTTCGATATTAATTATGACAACAGTAACCTCGATACTAATTATGACAAGTAACTGTAATTTCGATACAAATTTTGGCAGGTCACTGTAACTTCGATACTAATTATGACAAGTAACTTTAATTTCGATACTAATTATGGCAGGTAACTGTAACATCGTTACTAATTATGTCAAGTAACTGTAACTTCGATACTAATTATGACAAGTAACTGTAACATCGATACTTATTATGACAGGTAACTGTAACTTCATTACTAATTATGACAAGAAACTGAAAATTCGATACTAATTATGACAGGTAACTGTATCTTCGATACTAATTATGACAAGTAACTGTAACTTCGATACTAATTATGACAAGTAACTGTAACTTCGATACTAATTATGACAGGTAACTGTAACTTCGTTACTAATTATGACAAGTAATTGTAAATTCGATACAAATTATGGCAGGTAACTGTACCTTCGATACTAATTATGACAGGTAACAGTAACTTCGATACATATTATGACAGGTAACTGCAACTTCGTTACTAATTATGAGAAGTAACTGTAATTTCTATACTAATTATGGCAAGTAACTGTAACTTCGTTACTAATTATGACAAGTAACTGTAATTTCGATACAAATTATGGCAGGTAACTGTAATATCGATACTATTTATGACAGGTAACTCTAACTTCGATACTAATTATGACAGGTAACAGTAACATCGATACTAATTATGGCAGGTAACTGTAACTTCGATCCTAAATATGACAGGTAACAGTAACTTCGATACTAATTATGACAAGTAACTGTAACTTCGATACAAATTTTGGCAGGTAACTCTAACTTCGATACTAATTATGACAGGTAACAGTAACATCGATACAAATTATGGCAGGTAACTGTAACTTCGATACTAATTACGACAGGTAACAGTAACTTCGATACTATTTATGACAAGTAACTGTAACTTCGATACTAATTATGACAGGTAACTGTAACTTCGTTACTAATTATGACAAGTAACTGTAATTTCGATACAAATTATGGCAGGTAACTCTAACTTCGATACTAATTATGACAGGTAACAGTAACTTCGATGCTAATTATGACAAGTTACAGTGACTTCGATAATAATTATGACAAGTAACTGTAACTTCGATACTAATTATGAGAAGTAACTGTAACTTCGATACTAATTATGGCAGGTAACTGTGACTTCGTTACTAATTATGACAAGTAACTGTAATTTCGATACAAATTATGGCAGGTAAGTCTAACTTCGATACTAATTATGACAGGTAACAGTAACTTCGATACTAATTATGACAGGTAACTGCAACTTCGTTACTAATTATGACAAGTAACTGTAATTTTTATACTAATTATGGCAAGTAACTGTAACTTCGTTACTAATTATGACAAGTAACTGTAATTTCGATACAAATTATGGCAGGTAACTGTAATTTCGATACTAATTATGACAGGTAACAGTAATTTCGATACTTATTATGACAAGTAACAGTAACTTCGTTACTAATTATGACAAGTAACTGTAATTTCGATACAAATTATGGCAGGTAACTGTAACTTCGATACTAATTATGACAGGTAACAGTAACATCGATACTAATTATGACAGAAAACAGTAACTTCGATACTAATTATGACAGGTAACAAAAACTTCGATAATATTTATGGCAGGTAACTGTAACTTCGATACTAATTATGACAGTTAACTGTAACATCGGTACTAATTAGTACAAGTAACTGTAATTTCGATACAAATAATGGCATGTTACTGTAACTTCGATACTAATTATGACAGGTAACAGTAACTTCGATACAAATTATGACATGTAACTGTAACTTCGATACTAATTATCACAGGTAACTGTAACTTCGTTACTAATTATGACAAGTAACTGTAACTTCGATACTAATTATGACAGGTAACTGAAACTTCGTTAACAATTATGACAAGTAACTGTAATTTCGATACAAATTATGGCAGGTAATTGTAATTTCGATAATAATTATGACAGGTAACAGTAACTTCGATACTAATTATGACAAGTAACAGTAACTTCGATACTTATTATGTTAAGTAACTGTAACTTCGATACTAATTAAGACAGGTAACTGTAACTTCGTTACTAATTATGACAAGTAACTGTAATTTCGATACAAATTTTGGAAGGTAACTATAACTTCGATACTAATTATGACAGGTAACAGTCACTTCGATACTAATTGTGACAAGTAACTGTAACTTCGATAATAATTATTACAGGTAACTGTAACTTCGTTACTTATTATGACAAGTAACTGTAATTTCGATACAAATTATGGCAGGTAACTGTAACTTCCATACTAATTATGACAGGTAACAGTAACTTCGATACTAATTATGACAAGTAACTATAACTTCGATACAAATTATGACAGGTAACTGTAACTTCGATACTAATTATGACAAGAAACTCTAACTTCGTTACTAATTATGACAAGTAACAGTAATTTTGATAAAAAATTATGGTAGGTAACTGTAACTTCAATACTAATTATGACAGGTAACAGTAACTTCGATACTAATTAGGACAGGTAACCGTAACTTCGTTACTAATTATGACAAGTAACTTTAATTTCGATACTAATTATGGCAGGTAACTGTAACTTCGTTACTAATTATGACAAGTCCCTGTAATTTCGTTACAAATTATGGCAGGTAATTGTAATTTCGATACTAATTATGACAAGTAACTGTAACATCGATACTAATTATGACAAGTAACTGTAACTTCGATACTAATTATGAGAGGTAACAGTACTTCGATATTAATTATGACAAGTAACAGTAACTTCGACACTAATTACGACAAGTAACTGTAATTTCGATACAAATTATGGCAGGTAACTCTAACTTCGATACTAATTATGACAGGTAACAGTAACTTCGATACTAATTATGACTGGAAATTGTAACATCGTTACTAATTATGTCAAGTAACTGTAACTTCGATACTTATTATGACAAGTAACTGTAACTTCGATACTTATTATGACAGGTAACTGTAACTTCATTACTAATTATGACAAGAAACTGTAACTTCGATACTAATTATGACAGGTAACTGTAACTTCGATACTAATTATGACAAGTAACTGTAACATCGATACTAATTATGACAAGTAACTGTAACTTCGATACTAATTATGAGAGGTAACAGTACTTCGATATTAATTATGACAAGTAACAGTAACTTCGACACTAATTACGACAAGTAACTGTAATTTCGATACAAATTATGGCAGGTAACTCTAACTTCGATACTAATTATGACAGGTAACAGTAACTTCGATACTAATTATGGCAGGTAACAGTAACTTCGGTACTAATTATGACAAGTAACTGTAACTTCGATACTAATTATGACTGGTAACTGTAACTTCGTTACTAATTATGACAAGTAACTGGAATTTCGTTACAAATTATGGCAGGTAATTGTAATTTCGATACTTATTATGACAGGTAACAGTAACTTCGATACTTATTATGACAAGTAACTGTAACATCGATACTAATTATGACAGGTAACTGTAACTTCGTTACTAATTATGACAAGTAACTGTAACTTCGATACAAATTTTGGCAGTTAACTGTACCTTCGATACTAATTATGACAGGTAAGAGTAACTTCGATATTAATTATGACAGGAAACTGTAACTTCGTTACTAATTATGACAAGTAACTGTAATTTCGATACAAATTTTGACAGGTAACTGTTACTTCGTAACTAATTATGACAAGTAACTGTAATTTCGATACAAATTATGGCAGGTAACAGTACCTTCGATACTAATTATGACAGGTAACAGTAACTTCGATACTAATTATGACAAGGAACTGTAATTTCGATACAAATTATGGCAGGTAACTGTAACTTCGATACTAATTATGACAGGTAACAGTTACTTCGATACTAATTTTGACATGTAACTATAACTTCGAATCAAATTATGACAGGTAACTGTAACTTCGATACTAATTATGACAAGAAACTCTAACTTCGTTACTAAGTATGACAAGTAACAGTAATTTTGATAAAAAATTATGGTAGGTAACTGTAACTTCAATACTAATTATGACAGGTAACAGTAACTTCGATAGTAATTTTGACAGGTAACTGTAACTTCGTTACTAATTATGACAAGTAACTTTAATTTCGATACAAATTATGGCAGATAACTGTAACTTCGTTACTTATTATGACAAGTCCCTGTAATTTCGATACAAATTATGGCAGGTAACTGTAACTTCGATACTAATTATGTCAGGTAACAGTAACTTCGATATTAATTATGACAACAGTAACCTCGATACTAATTATGACAAGTAACTGTAATTTCGATACAAATTTTGGCAGGTCACTGTAACTTCGATACTAATTATGACAAGTAACTTTAATTTCGATACTAATTATGGCAGGTAACTGTAACATCGTTACTAATTATGTCAAGTAACTGTAACTTCGATACTAATTATGACAAGTAACTGTAACATCGATACTTATTATGACAGGTAACTGTAACTTCATTACTAATTAAGACAAGAAACTGAAAATTCGATACTAATTATGACAGGTAACTGTATCTTCGATACTAATTATGACAAGTAACTGTAACTTCGATACTAATTATGACAAGTAACTGTAACTTCGAAACTAATTATGACAGGTAACAGTTACTTCGATATTAATTATGACAACAGTAACCTCGATACTAATTATGACAAGTAACTGTAATTTCGATACAAATTTTGGCAGGTCACTGTAACTTCGATACTAATTATGACAGGTAACAGTAACTTCGATACTATTTATGACAAGTAACTGTAACTTCGATACTAATTATGACAGGTAACTGTAACTTCGTTACTAATTATGACAAGTAACTGTAATTTCGATACAAATTATGGCAGGTAACTGTAACTTCGATACTAATTATGACATGTAACAGTAACTTCGATACTAATTATGACAGGTAACTGCAACATCGTTACTAATTATGACAAGTAACTGTAATTTCTATATTAATTATGGCAAGTAACTGTAACTTCGTTACTAATTATGAGAAGTAACTGTAATTTCGATACAAATTATGGCAGGTAACTGTAACTTCGATACTAATTATGACAGGTAACAGTAACTTCGATACTAATTATGACAGAAAACAGTAACTTCGATACTAATTATGACAGGTAACAGTAACTTCGATAATAATTATGGCAGGTAACTGTAACTTCGATACTAATTATGACAGTTAACTGTAACTTCGTTACTAATTATGACAAGTAACTGTAATTTCGATACAAATTATGGCAGGTAACTGTAACTTCGATACTAATTATGACAGGTAACAGTAACTTCGATACTAATTATGACAAGTAACTGTAACTTCGATACTAATTAAGACAGGTTACTGTACCTTCGTTACTTATTATGACATGTAACTGTAATTTCGATACAACTTTTGGCAGGTTACTGTATCTTCGATACTAGTTATGACAAGTAACAGTAACTTCGATACTAATTATGACAAGTAACTGTAACTTCGATACTAATTATGACAGGTAACTGTAACTTCGTTACTAATTATGACAAATAACTGTAATTTCGATACAAATTATGGCAGGTAACTGTAACTTCGATACTAATTATGACAGGTAACAGTAACGTCGATACTTATTATGACAAGTAACTAAAACTTCGATACAAATTATGACAGGTAGCTATAACATCGATACTAATTATGACAAGAAACTCTAACTTCGTTACTAATTATGACAAGTAACAGTAATTTTGATAAAAATTATGGTAGGTAACTGTAACTTCAATACTATTTATGACAGGTAACAGTAACTTCGATACTAATAATGATAGGTAACTGTAACTTCGTTACTAATTATGACACGTAACTTTAATTTCGATACTAATTATGGCAGGTAATTGTAATTTCGATAATAATTATGACAGGTTACAGTAACTTCGATACTAATTATGACAAGGAACTGTAACTTCGATACTAATTATGACAGGTAACTGTAACTTCGATACTAATTATGACAAGGAACTGTAACTTCGATGCTTATTATGACAGGTAACTGTACTTCGTTACTACTTAGGACAAGTAACTGTAATTTCGATACAAATTATGGCAGGTAATGGTAATTTCGATAATAATTATGACAGGTAACAGTAACTTCGATACTAATTATGACAAGTAACAGTAACTTCGATACTAATTATGACAAGTAACTGTATCTTCGAATCTAATTATGACAGGTAACTGTAACTTCGTTACTTATTATGACAAGTAACTGTAATTTCGATACAAATTTAGGCAGGTAACTGTAACTTCGATACTAATTATGACAGGTAACAGTAACTTCGATACTAATTATGACAAGTAACTGTAACTTCGATACTAATTATGACAGGTAACTGTAACTTCGTTACTAATTATGACAAGTAACTGTAATTTCGATACAAATTATGGCAGGTAACAGTAACTTCGATACTAATTATGACAGGTAACAGTAATTTCAGTACTAATTGTGACAGGTAACTGCAACTTCGTTACTAATTATTACAAGTAACTGTAATTTCTATATTAATTATGGCAAGTAACTGTAACTTCGTTACTAATTATGACAAGTAACTGTAATTTCGATACAAATTATGGCAGGTAACTGTAACTTCGATACTAATTATGACAGATAACAGTAACTTCGATACTAATTATGACAGAAAACAGTAACTTCGATACTAATTATGACAGGTAACAGTAACTTCGATAATAATTATGGCAGGTAACTGTAACTTCGATTCTAATTATGACAGTTAACTGTAACTTCGTTACTAATTATGACAAGTAACTGTAATTTCGATACAAATTATGGCAGGTAACTGTAACTTCGATACCAATTATGACAGGTAACAGTAACTTCGATACTAATTATGACAAGTAACTGTAACTTCGATACTAATTATGACAGGTTACTGTAACTTCGTTACTAATTATGACATGTAACTGTAATTTCGATACAACTTTTGGCAGGTAACTGTATCTTCGATACTAGTTATGACAGGTAACAGTAACTTCGATACTAATTATGACAAGTAACTGTACCTTCGATACTAATTATGACAGGTAACTGTAATTTCGTTACTAATTATGACAAGTAACTGTAATTTCGATACAAATTATGGCAGGTAACTGTAACTTCCATACTAATTATGACAGGTAACAGTAACGTCGATACATATTATGACAAGTAACTAAAACTTCGATACAAATTATGACAGGTAACTATAACTTCGATACTAATTATGACAAGAAACTTTAATTTCGATACTAATTATGGCAGGTAACTGTAACTTCGTTACTAATTATGAAAAGTCCCTGTAATTTCGATACAAAATATGGCAGGTAACTGTAACTTCGATACTAATTATGACAGGTAACAGTAACTTCGATACTAATTATGACAAGGAACTGTAACTTCGATACTTATTATGACAGGTAACTGTAACTTCGTTACTACTTATGACAAGTAACTGTAATTTCGATACAAATTATGGCAGGTAATGGTAAATTCGATAATAATTATGACAGGTAACAGTAACTTCGATACTAATTATGACAAGTAACAGTAACTTCGATACTAATTATGACAAGTAACTGTAATTTCGAAACTAATTATGACAGGTAACTGTAACTTCGTTACTAATTATGACAAGTAACTGTAATTTTGATACAAATTCTGGCAGGTAACTGTAACTTCGATACTAATTATGACAGGTAACAGTAACTTCGATACTAATTTTGACAAGTAACTGTAACTTCGATACTAATTATGACAGGTAACTGTAACTTCGTTACTAATTATGACAAGTAACTGTAATTTCGATACAAATTACGGCAGGTAACTGTAACTTCGATACTAATTATGACAGGTAACAGTAACTTCATTACTAATTATGAGAGGAAACTGTAACTTCGATACTAATTATGACAGGTAGCTGTAACTTCGATACTAATTATGACAAGTAACTGTAACTTCGATACTTATTATGACAAGTTACTGTAACTTCGATACTAATTATGACAGGTAACAGTAACTTCGATATTAATTATGACAGGTAACAGTAAGTTCGATACTTATTATGACAAGTAACTATAACTTCGATAAAAATTATGACAGGTAACTGTAACTTCGATACTAATTATGACAAGAAACTCTAACTTCGTTACTAATTAAGACAAGTAACAGTAATTTTGATAAAAAATTATGGTAAGTAACTGTAACTTCAATACTAATTATGACAGGTAACAGTAACTTCGATACTAATTATTACAGGTAACTGTAACATCGTTACTAATTATGACAAGTAACTTCAATTTCGATACTAATTATGGCAGGTAACTGTATCTTCGTTACTAATTATGACAAGTCCCTGTAATTTCGATACAAATTATGGCAGGTAACTGTAACTTCGATACTAATTATGTCAGGTAACAGTAACTTCGATACTAATTATGACAGGAAACTGTAACTTCGTTACTAATTATGACAAGTAACTGTAATTTCGATACAAATTATGACAGGTAACTGTAACTTCGTTACTAATTATGACATGTAACTGTAATTTCGATACAAATTATGACAGGTAACAGTACCTTCGATACTTATTATGACAGGTAACTGTAACTTCGATACTAATTATGACAAGAAACTGTAACTTCGATACTAATTATGACAGGTAACTGTATCTTCGATACTAATTATGACAAGTAACTGTAACTTCGATACTAATTATGACAGGTAACAGTAACTTCGATATTAATTATGACAAGTTACAGTAACTTCGATACTAATTATGACAAGTAACAGTAATTTCGATACAAAGTTTGGCAGGTAACTGTAACTTCGATACTAATTATGACAGGTATCAGTACCTTAGATACTAATTATGGCAGGTAACTGTAACTTCGATACTAATTATGACAGGTAACAGTAACTTCGATACTAATTATGACAAGTAACTGTTACTTCGATACTAATTATGACAGGTAACTCTAACTTCGATACTAATTATGACAGGTAACAGTAACATCGATATTAATTATGGCAGGTAACTGTAACTTCGATACTAATTATGACAAGGAACTGAAACTTCGATACTTATTATGACAGGTAACTGTAACTTCGTTACTACTTATGACAAGTAACTGTAATTTCGATACAAATTATGGCAGGTAATGGTAATTTCGATAATAATTATGACAGGTAACAGTAACTTCGATACTAATTATGACAAGTAACCGTAACTTCGATACTAATTATGACAAGTAACTGTAACTTCGAAAATAATTATGACAGGTAACTGTAACTTCGTTACTAATTATGACAAGTAACTGTAATTTCGATACAAATTTTGGCAGGAAACTGTTACATCGATACTAATTATGACAGGTAACAGTAACTTCGATACTAATTATGACAAGTAACTGTAACTTCGATACTAATTATGACAGATAACTGTAACTTCGTTACTAATTATGACAAGTAACTGTAATTTCGATACAAATTACGGCAGGTAACTGTAACTTCGATACTAATTATGACAGGTAACAGTAACTTCGATACTAATTTTGACAAGTAACTGTAACTTCGATACTAATTATGACAGGTAACTGTAACTTCGTTACTAATTATGACAAGTAACTGTAATTTCGATACAAATTACGGCAGGTAACTGTAACTTCGATACTAATTATGACAGGTAACAGTAACTTCATTACTAATTATGAGAGGAAACTGTAACTTCGATACTAATTATGACAGGTAGCTGTAACTTCGATACTAATTATGACAAGTAACTGTAACTTCGATACTTATTATGACAAGTTACTGTAACTTCGATACTAATTATGACAGGTAACAGTAACTTCGATATTAATTATGACAGGTAACAGTAAGTTCGATACTTATTATGACAAGTAACTATAACTTCGATAAAAATTATGACAGGTAACTGTAACTTCGATACTAATTATGACAAGAAACTCTAACTTCGTTACTAATTATGACAAGTAACAGTAATTTTGATAAAAAATTATGGTAAGTAACGGTAACTTCAATACTAATTATGACAGGTAACAGTAACTTCGATACTAATTATTACAGGTAACTGTAACATCGTTACTAATTATGACAAGTAACTTCAATTTCGATACTAATTATGGCAGGTAACTGTATCTTCGTTACTATTTATGACAAGTCCCTGTAATTTCGATACAAATTATGGCAGGTAACTGTAAATTCGATACTAATTATGTCAGGTAAAAGTAACTTCGATACTAATTATGACAGGAAACTGTAACTTCGTTACTAATTATGACAAGTAACTGTAATTTCGATACAAATTATGACAGGTAACTGTAACTTCGTTACTAATTATGACATGTAACTGTAATTTCGATACAAATTATGACAGGTAACAGTACCTTCGATACTTATTATGACAGGTAACTGTAACTTCGATACTAATTATGACAAGGAACTGTAATTTTGATACAAATTATGGCAGGTAACTGTAACTTTGATACTAATTATGACAGGTAACAGTGACTTCGATACTAATTATGACAAGTCACTGTAACTTCGTTACTAATTATGACAAGTAACTCTAATTTTGATAAAAAATTATGGCAGGTAACTGTAACATCGATACTAATTAATACAGGTAACAGTAACTTCGATACTAATTATGACAGGTTACTGTAACACCGTTACTAATTATGTCAAGTAACTGTAACTTCGATACTAATTATGACATGTAACTGTAACTTCGATACTTATTATGAGAGGTAAGTGTAACTTCATTACTAATTATGACAAGTAACTGTAACTTCGATACTAATTATGACAGGTAACAGTAACTTCGATATTAATTATGACAAGTTACATTAACTTCGATAATAATTATGACAAGTAACTGTAATTTCGATACAAATTTTGGCAGGTAACTGTAACTTCGATACTAATTATGACAGGTAACAGTAATTTCAGTACTAATTGTGACAGGTAACTGCAACTTCGTTACTAATTATTACAAGTAACTGTAATTTCTATATTAATTATGGCAAGTAACTGTAACTTCGTTACTAATTATGACAAGTAACTGTAATTTCGATACAAATTATGGCAGGTAACTGTAACTTCGATACTAATTATGACAGATAACAGTAACTTCGATACTAATTATGACAGAAAACAGTAACTTCGATACTAATTATGACAGGTAACAGTAACTTCGATAATAATTATGGCAGGTAACTGTAACTTCGATACTAATTATGACAGTTAACTGTAACTTCGTTACTAATTATGACAAGTAACTGTAATTTCGATACAAATTATGGCAGGTAACTGTAACTTCGATACTAATTATGACAGGTAACAGTAACTTCGATACTAATTATGACAAGTAACTGTAACTTCGATACTAATTATGACAGGTTACTGTAACTTCGTTACTAATTATGACATGTAACTGTAATTTCGATACAACTTTTGGCAGGTAACTGTATCTTCGATACTAGTTATGACAGGTAACAGTAACTTCGATACTAATTATGACAGGTAACAGTAATTTCAGTACTAATTGTGACAGGTAACTGCAACTTCGTTACTAATTATTACAAGTAACTGTAATTTCTATATTAATTATGGCAAGTAACTGTAACATCGTTACTAATTATGACAAGTAACTGTAATTTCGATACAAATTATGGCAGGTAACTGTAACTTCGATACTAATTATGACAGGTAACAGTAATTTCAGTACTAATTGTGACAGGTAACTGCAACTTCGTTACTAATTATTACAAGTAACTGTAATTTCTATATTAATTATGGCAAGTAACTGTAACTTCGTTACTAATTATGACAAGTAACTGTAATTTCGATACAAATTATGGCAGGTAACTGTAACTTCGATACTAATTATGACAGATAACAGTAACTTCGATACTAATTATGACAGAAAAAATTAACTTCGATACTAATTATGACAGGTAACAGTAACTTCGATAATAATTATGGCAGGTAACTGTAACTTCGATACTAATTATGACAGTTAACTGTAACTTCGTTACTAATTATGACAAGTAACTGTAATTTCGATACAAATTATGGCAGGTAACTGTAACTTCGATACTAATTATGACGGGTAACAGTAACTTCGATACTAATTATGACAAGTAACTGTAACTTCGATACTAATTATGACAGGTTACTGTAACTTCGTTACTAATTATGACATGTAACTGTAATTTCGATACAACTTTTGGCAGGTAACTGTATCTTCGATACTAGTTATGACAGGTAACAGTAACTTCGATACTAATTATGACAAGTAACTGTACCTTCGATACTAATTATGACAGGTAACTGTAATTTCGTTACTAATTATGACAAGTAACTGTAATTTCGATACAAATTATGGCAGGTAACTGTAACTTCCATACTAATTATGACAGGTAACAGTAACGTCGATACATATTATGACAAGTAACTAAAACTTCGATACAAATTATGACAGGTAACTATAACTTCGATACTAATTATGACAAGAAACTTTAATTTCGATACTAATTATGGCAGGTAACTGTAACTTCGTTACTAATTATGACAAGTCCCTGTAATTTCGATACAAAATATGGCAGGTAACTGTAACTTCGATACTAATTATGACAGGTAACAGTAACTTCGATACTAATTATGACAAGGAACTGTAACTTCGATACTTATTATGACAGGTAACAGTAACTTCGTTACTACTTATGACAAGTAACTGTAATTTCGATACAAATTATGGCAGGTAATGGTAATTTCGATAATAATTATGACAGGTAACAGTAACTTCGATACTAATTATGACAAGTAACAGTAACTTCGATACTAATTATGACAAGTAACTGTAATTTCGAAACTAATTATGACAGGTAACTGTAACTTCGTTACTAATTATGACAAGTAACTGTAATTTTGATACAAATTCTGGCAGGTAACTGTAACTTCGATACTAATTATGACAGGTAACAGTAACTTCGATACTAATTTTGACAAGTAACTGTAACTTCGATACTAATTATGACAGGTAACTGTAACTTCGTTACTAATTATGACAAGTAACTGTAATTTCGATACAAATTACGGCAGGTAACTGTAACTTCGATACTAATTATGACAGGTAACAGTAACTTCATTACTAATTATGAGAGGAAACTGTAACTTCGATACTAATTATGACAGGTAGCTGTAACTTCGATACTAATTATGACAAGTAACTGTAACTTCGATACTTATTATGACAAGTTACTGTAACTTCGATACTAATTATGACAGGTAACAGTAACTTCGATATTAATTATGACAGGTAACAGTAAGTTCGATACTTATTATGACAAGTAACTATAACTTCGATAAAAATTATGACAGGTAACTGTAACTTCGATACTAATTATGACAAGAAACTCTAACTTCGTTACTAATTAAGACAAGTAACAGTAATTTTGATAAAAAATTATGGTAAGTAACTGTAACTTCAATACTAATTATGACAGGTAACAGTAACTTCGATACTAATTATTACAGGTAACTGTAACATCGTTACTAATTATGACAAGTAACTTCAATTTCGATACTAATTATGGCAGGTAACTGTATCTTCGTTACTAATTATGACAAGTCCCTGTAATTTCGATACAAATTATGGCAGGTAACTGTAACTTCGATACTAATTATGTCAGGTAACAGTAACTTCGATACTAATTATGACAGGAAACTGTAACTTCGTTACTAATTATGACAAGTAACTGTAATTTCGATACAAATTATGACAGGTAACTGTAACTTCGTTACTAATTATGACATGTAACTGTAATTTCGATACAAATTATGACAGGTAACAGTATCTTCGATACTTATTATGACAGGTAACTGTAACTTCGATACTAATTATGACAAGAAACTGTAACTTCGATACTAATTATGACAGGTAACTGTATCTTCGATACTAATTATGACAAGTAACTGTAACTTCGATACTAATTATGACAGGTAACAGTAACTTCGATATTAATTATGACAAGTTACAGTAACTTCGATACTAATTATGACAAGTAACTGTAATTTCGATACAAAGTTTGGCAGGTAACTGTAACTTCGATACTAATTATGACAGGTATCAGTACCTTAGATACTAATTATGGCAGGTAACTGTAACTTCGATACTAATTATGACAGGTAACAGTAACTTCGATACTAATTATGACAAGTAACTGTTACTTCGATACTAATTATGACAGGTAACTCTAACTTCGATACTAATTATGACAGGTAACAGTAACATCGATATTAATTATGGCAGGTAACTGTAACTTCGATACTAATTATGACAAGGAACTGAAACTTCGATACTTATTATGACAGGTAACTGTAACTTCGTTACTACTTATGACAAGTAACTGTAATTTCGATACAAATTATGGCAGGTAATGGTAATTTCGATAATAATTATGACAGGTAACAGTAACTTCGATACTAATTATGACAAGTAACCGTAACTTCGATACTAATTATGACAAGTAACTGTAACTTCGAAAATAATTATGACAGGTAACTGTAACTTCGTTACTAATTATGACAAGTAACTGTAATTTCGATACAAATTTTGGCAGGTAACTGTAACATCGATACTAATTATGACAGGTAACAGTAACTTCGATACTAATTATGACAAGTAACTGTAACTTCGATACTAATTATGACAGATAACTGTAACTTCGTTACTAATTATGACAAGTAACTGTAATTTCGATACAAATTACGGCAGGTAACTGTAACTTCGATACTAATTATGACAGGTAACAGTAACTTCGATACTAATTTTGACAAGTAACTGTAACTTCGATACTAATTATGACAGGTAACTGTAACTTCGTTACTAATTATGACAAGTAACTGTAATTTCGATACAAATTACGGCAGGTAACTGTATCTTCGATACTAATTATGACAGGTAACAGTAACTTCATTACTAATTATGAGAGGAAACTGTAACTTCGATACTAATTATGACAGGTAGCTGTAATTTCGATACTAATTATGACAAGTAACTGTAACTTCGATACTTATTATGACAAGTTACTGTAACTTCGATACTAATTATGACAGGTAACAGTAACTTCGATATTAATTATGACAGGTAACAGTAAGTTCAATACTTATTATGACAAGTAACTATAACTTCGATAAAAATTATGACAGGTAACTGTAACTTCGATACTAATTATGACAAGAAACTCTAACTTCGTTACTAATTATGACAAGTAACAGTAATTTTGATAAAAAATTATGGTAAGTAACGGTAACTTCAATACTAATTATGACAGGTAACAGTAACTTCGATACTAATTATTACAGGTAACTGTAACATCGTTACTAATTATGACAAGTAACTTCAATTTCGATACTAATTATGGCAGGTAACTGTATCTTCGTTACTATTTATGACAAGTCCTTGTAATTTCGATACAAATTATGGCAGGTAACTGTAACTTCGATACTAATTATGTCAGGTAAAAGTAACTTCGATACTAATTATGACAGGAAACTGTAACTTCGTTACTAATTATGACAAGTAACTGTAATTTCGATACAAATTATGACAGGTAACTGTAACTTCGTTACTAATTATGACATGTAACTGTAATTTCGATGCAAATTATGACAGGTAACAGTACCTTCGATACTTATTATGACAGGTAACTGTAACTTCGATACTAATTATGACAAGGAACTGTAATTTTGATACAAATTATGGCAGGTAACTGTAACTTTGATACTAATTATGACAGGTAACAGTGACTTCGATACTAATTATGACAAGTCACTGTAACTTCGTTACTAATTATGACAAGTAACTCTAATTTTGATAAAAAATTATGGCAGGTAACTGTAACATCGATACTAATTAATACAGGTAACAGTAACTTCGATACTAATTATGACAGGTTACTGTAACACCGTTACTAATTATGTCATGTAACTGTAACTTCGATACTAATTATGACATGTAACTGTAACTTCAATACTTATTATGACAGGTAAGTGTAACTTCATTACTAATTATGACAAGTAACTGTAACTTCGATACTAATTATGACAGGTAACATTAACTTCGATATTAATTATGACAAGTTACATTAACTTCGATAATAATTATGACAAGTAACTGTAATTTCGATACAAATTTTGGCAGGTAACTGTAACTTCGATACTAATTATGACAGGTATCAGTACCTTCGATACTAATTATGGCAGGTAACTGTAACTTCGATACTAATTATGACAGGTAACAGTAACTTCGATACTAATTATGACAAGTAACTGTTACTTCGATACTAATTATGACAGGTAACTCTAACTTCGATACTAATTATGACAGGTAACAGTAACATCGATATTAATTATGGCAGGTAACTGTAACTTCGATACTAATTATGACAAGGAACTGAAACTTCGATACTTATTATGACAGGTAACTGTAACTTCGTTACTACTTATGACAAGTAACTGTAATATCGATACAAATTATGGCAGGTAATGGTAATTTCGATAATAATTATGACAGGTAACAGTAACTTCGATACTAATTATGACAAGTAACAGTAACTTCATTACTAATTATGAGAGGAAACTGTAACTTCGATACTAATTATGACAGGTAGCTGTAACTTCGATACTAATTATGACAAGTAACTGTAACTTCGATACTTATTATGACAAGTTACTGTAACTTCGATACTAATTATGACAGGTAACAGTAACTTCGATATTAATTATGACAGGTAACAGTAAGTTCGATACTTATTATGACAAGTAACTATAACTTCGATAAAAATTATGACAGGTAACTGTAACTTCGATACTAATTATGACAAGAAACTCTAACTTCTTTACTAATTATGACAAGTAACAGTAATTTTGATAAAAAATTATGGTAAGTAACTGTAACTTCAATACTAATTATGACAGGTAACAGTAACTTCGATACTAATTATTACAGGTAACTGTAACATCGTTACTAATTATGACAAGTAACTTCAATTTCGATACTAATTATGGCAGGTAACTGTATCTTCGTTACTAATTATGACAAGTCCCTGTAATTTCGATACAAATTATGGCAGGTAACTGTAACTTCGATACTAATTATGTCAGGTAACAGTAACTTCGATACTAATTATGAAAGGAAACTGTAACTTCGTTACTAATTATGACAAGTAACTGTAATTTCGATACAAATTATGACAGGTAACTGTAACTTCGTTACTAATTATGACATGTAACTGTAATTTCGATACAAATTATGACAGGTAACAGTACCTTCGATACTTATTATGACAGGTAACCGTAACTTCGATACTAATTATGACAAGAAACTGTAACTTCGATACTAATTATGACAGGTAACTGTATCTTCGATACTAATTATGACAAGTAACTGTTACTACGATACTAATTATGACAGGTAACAGTAACTTCGATATTAATTATGACAAGTTACAGTAACTTCGATACTAATTATGACAAGTAACTGTAATTTCGATACAAAGTTTGGCAGGTAACTGTAACTTCGATACTAATTATGACAGGTATCAGTACCTTAGATACTAATTATGGCAGGTAACTGTAACTTCGATACTAATTATGACAGGTAACAGTAACTTCGATACTAATTATGACAAGTAACTGTTACTTCGATACTAATTATGACAGGTAACTCTAACTTCGATACTAATTATGACAGGTAACAGTAACATCGATATTAATTATGGCAGGTAACTGTAACTTCGATACTAATTATGACAAGGAACTGAAACTTCGATACTTATTATGACAGGTAACTGTAACTTCGTTACTACTTATGACAAGTAACTGTAATTTCGATACAAATTATGGCAGGTAATGGTAATTTCGATAATAATTATGACAGGTAACAGTAACTTCGATACTAATTATGACAAGTAACCGTAACTTCGATACTAATTATGACAAGTAACTGTAACTTCGAAACTAATTATGACAGGTAACTGTAACTTCGTTACTAATTATGGCAAGTACTGTAATTTCGATACAAATTTTGGCAGGTAACTGTAACATCGATACTAATTATGACAGGTAACAGTAACTTCGATACTAATTATGACAAGTAACTGTAACTTCGATACTAATTATGACAGATAACTGTAACTTCGTTACTAATTATGACAAGTAACTGTAATTTCGATACAAATTACGGCAGGTAACTGTAACTTCGATACTAATTATGACAGGTAACAGTAACTTCGATACTAATTTTGACAAGTAACTGTAACTTCGATACTAATTATGACAGGTAACTGTTACTTCGTTACTAACTATGACAAGTAACTGTAATTTCGATACAAATTACGGCAGGTAACTGTAACTTCGATACTAATTATGACAGGTAACAGTAACTTCATTACTAATTATGAGAGGAAACTGTAACTTCGATACTAATTATGACAGGTAGCTGTAACTTCGATACTAATTATGACAAGTAACTGTAACTTCGATACTTATTATGACAAGTTACTGTAACTTCGATACTAATTATGACAGGTAACAGTAACTTCGATATTAATTATGACAGGTAACAGTAAGTTCGATACTTATTATGACAAGTAACTATAACTTCGATAAAAATTATGACAGGTAACTGTAACTTCGATACTAATTATGACAAGAAACTCTAACTTCGTTACTAATTATGACAAGTAACAGTAATTTTGATAAAAAATTATGGTAAGTAACGGTAACTTCAATACTAATTATGACAGGTAACAGTAACTTCGATACTAATTATTACAGGTAACTGTAACATCGTTACTAATTATGACAAGTAACTTCAATTTCGATACTAATTATGTCAGGTAACTGTATCTTCGTTACTATTTATGACAAGTCCCTGTAATTTCGATACAAATTATGGCAGGTAACTGTAACTTCGATACTAATTATGTCAGGTAAAAGTAACTTCGATACTAATTATGACAGGAAACTGTAACTTCGTTACTAATTATGACAAGTAACTGTAATTTCGATACAAATTATGACAGGTAACTGTAACTTCGTTACTAATTATGACATGTAACTGTAATTTCGATACAAATTATGACAGGTAACAGTACCTTCGATACTTATTATGACAGGTAACTGTGACTTCGATACTAATTATGACAAGGAACTGTAATTTTGATACAAATTATGGCAGGTAACTGTAACTTTGATACTAATTATGACAGGTAACAGTGACTTCGATACTAATTATGACAAGTCACTGTAACTTCGTTACTAATTATGACAAGTAACTCTAATTTTGATAAAAAATTATGGCAGGTAACTGTAACATCGATACTAATTAATACAGGTAACAGTAACTTCGATACTAATTATGACAGGTTACTGTAACACCGTTACTAATTATGTCAAGTAACTGTAACTTCGATACTAATTATGACATGTAACTGTAACTTCGATACTTATTATGACAGGTAAGTGTAACTTCATTACTAATTATGACAAGTAACTGTAACTTCGATACTAATTATGACAGGTAACAGTAACTTCGATATTAATTATGACAAGTTACAGTAACTTCGATAATAATTATGACAAGTAACTGTAATTTCGATACAAATTTTGGCAGGTAACTGTAACTTCGATACTAATTATGACAGGTATCAGTACCTTCGATACTAATTATAGCAGGTAACTGTAACTTCGATACTAATTATGACAGGTAACAGTAACTTCGATACTAATTGTGACAAGTAACTGTTACTTCGATACTAATTATGACAGGTAACTCTAACTTCGATACTAATTATGACAGGTAACAGTAACATCGATATTAATTATGGCAGGTAACTGTAACTTCGATACTAATTATGACAAGGAACTGAAACTTCGATACTTATTATGACAGGTAACTGTAACTTCGTTACTACTTATGACAAGTAACTGTAAATTCGATACAAATTATGGCAGGTAATGGTAATTTCGATAATAATTATGACAGGTAACAGTAACTTCGATACTAATTATGACAAGTAACCGTAACTTCGATACTAATTATGACAAGTAACTGTAACTTCGAAACTAATTATGACAGGTAACTGTAACTTCGTTACTAATTATGACAAGTAACTGTAATTTCGATACAAATTTTGGCAGGTAACTGTAACATCGATACTAATTATGACAGGTAACAGTAACTTCGATACTAATTATGACAAGTAACTGTAACTTCGATACTAATTATGACAGGTAACTGTAACTTCGTTACTAATTATGACAAGTAACTGTAATTTCGATACAAATTACGGCAGGTAACTGTAACTTCGATACTAATTATGACAGGTAACAGTAACTTCATTACTAATTATGACAGGAAACTGTAACTTCGATACTAATTATGACAGGTAACTGTAACATCGATACTAATTATGACAAGTAACTGTAACTTCGATACTAATTATGACAAGTTACTGTAACTTCGATACTAATTATGACAGGTAACAGTAACTTCGATATTAGTTATGACAGGTAACAGTAAGTTCGATACTTATTATGACAAGTAACTATAACTTCGATAAAAATTATGACAGGTAACTGTAACTTCGATACTAATTATGACAAGAAACTCTAACTTCGTTACTAATTATGACTAGTAACTGTAACTTCGATACTTATTATGACAGGTAACTGTAACTTCATTACTAATTATGACAAGTTACTGTAACTTCGATACTAATTATTACAGGTAACTGTAACATCGTTACTAATTATGACAAGTAACTTCAATTTCGATACTAATTATGGCAGGTAACTGTATCTTCGTTACTAATTATGAAAAGTCCCTGTAATTTCGATACAAATTATGGCAGGTAACTGTAACTTCGATACTAATTATGACAGGTAACAGTTACTTCGATACTAATTTTGACAAGTAACTATCACTTCGAATCAAATTATGACAGGTAACTGTAACTTCGATACTTATTATGACAAGAAACTCTAACTTCGTTACTAATTATGACAAGTAACAGTAATTTTGATAAAAAATTATGTTAGGTAACTGTAACTTCAATACTAATTATGACAGGTAACAGTAACTTCGATACTAATTAATACAGGTAACAGTAACTTCGATACTAATTATGACAGGTTACTGTAACATCGTTACTAATTATGTCAAGTAACTGTAACTTCGATACTAATTAGGACAAGTAACTGTAACTTCGATACTTATTATGACAGGTAACTGTAACTTCATTTCTAATTATGACAAGAAACTGTAAATTCGATACTAATTATGACAGGTAACTGTAACTTCGATACTAATTATGACTAGTTACTGTAACTTCGATACTAATTATGACAAGTAACTGTAACTTCGATACTTATTATGACAAGTAACAGTAATTTTGATAAAAAATTATGGTAGGTAACTGTAACTTCAATACTAATTATGACAGGTAACGGTAACTTCGATACTAATTATGACAGGTAACTGTAACTTCGTTACTAATTATGACAAGTAACTTTAATTTCGATACTAATTATGGCAGGTAACTGTAACTTCGTTACTAATTATGACAAGTCCCTGTAATTTCGATACAAATTATGGCAGGTAACTGTAACTTCGATACTAATTATGTCAGGTAACAGTAACTTCGATACTAATTAATACAGGTAACAGTAACTTCGATACTAATTATGTCAGGTTACTGTAACATCGTTACTAATTATGTCAAGTAACTGTAACTTCGATACTAATTATGACAAGTAACTGTAACTTCGATACTTATTATGACAGGTAACTGTAACTTCATTACTAATTATGACAAGAAACTGTAAATTCGATACTAATTATGACAGGTAACTGTAACATCGATACTAATTATGACAAGTAACTGTAACTTCAATACTAATTATGACAAGTAACTGTAACTTCGATCTAATTATGACAGGTAACAGTAACTTCGATATTCATTATGACAACAGTAACCTCGATACTAATTATGACAAGTAACTGTAATTTCGATACAAATTTTGGCAGGTCACTGTAACTTCGATACTAATTATGACAGGTAACAGTAACTTCGATACTAATTATGACAAGTAACTGTAACTTCGATACTAATTATGACAGGTAACTGTAACTTCGGTTCTAATTATGACAGTTAACTGTAACTTCGTTACTAATTAGTACAAGTAACTGTAATTTTGATACAAATAATGGCATGTAACTGTAACTTCGATACTAATTATGACAGGTAACAGTAACTTCGATACTAATTATGACAGGTAACTGTAACTTCGTTACTAATTATGACAAGGAACTGTAATTTCGATACAAATTATGGCAGGTAACTGTAACTTCGATACTAATTATGTCAGGTAACAGTAACTTCGATACTAATTATGACAGGAAACTGTAACTTCGTTACTAATTATGACAAGGAACTGTAATTTTGATACAAATTATGGCAGGTAACTGTAACTTTGATACTAATTATGACAGTTAACAGTGACTTCGATACTAATTATGACAAGTCACTGTAACTTCGTTACTAATTATGACAAGTAACTCTAATTTTGATAAAAAATTATGGCAGGTAACTGTAACTTCGATACTAATTAATACAGGTAACAGTAACTTCGATACTAATTATGACAGGTTACTGTAACACCGTTACTAATTATGTCAAGTAACTGTAACTTCGATACTAATTATGATATGTAACTGTAACTTCGATACTTATTATGACAGGTAAGTGTAACTTCATTACTAATTATGACAAGAAACTGTAACTTCGATACTAATTAAGACAGGTAACTGTAACTTCGATACTAATTATGACAAGTAACTGTAACTTCGATACTAATTATGACAGGTAACAGTAACTTCGATATTAATTATGACAAGTTACAGTAACTTCGATACTAATTATGACAAGTAACTGTAATTTCGATACAAATTTTGGCAGGTAACTGTAACTTCGATACTAATTATGACAGGTATCAGTAACTTCGATACTAATTATGGCAGGTAACTGTAACTTCGATACTAATTATGACAGGTAACAGTAACTTCGATACTAATTATGACAAGTAACTGTTACTTCTATACTAATTATGACAGGTAACTCTAACTTCGATACTAATTATGACAGGTAACAGTAACATCGATATTAATTATGGCAGGTAACTGTAACTTCGATACTAATTATGACAAGGAACTGAAACTTCGATACTTATTATGACAGGTAACTGTAACTTCGTTACTACTTATGACAAGTAACTGTAATTTCGATACAAAATATGGCAGGTAATGGTAATTTCGATAATAATTAAGACAGGTAACAGTAAATTCGATACTAATTATGACAAGTAACCGTAACTTCGATACTAATTATGACAAGTAACTGTAACTTCGACACTAATTATGACAGGTAACTGTAACTTCGTTACTAATTATGACAAGTAACTGTAATTTCGATACAAATTTTGGCAGGTAACTGTAACATCGATACTAATTATGACAGGTAACAGTAACTTCGATACTAATTATGACAAGTAACTGTAACTTCGATACTAATTATGACAGGTAACTGTAACTTCGTTACTAATTATGACAAGTAACTGTAATTTCGATACAAATTACGGCAGGTAACTGTAACTTCGATACTAATTATGACAGGTAACAGTATCTTCATTACTAATTATGACAGGAAACTGTAACTTCGATACTAATTATGACAGGTAACTGTAACATCGATACTAATTATGACAAGTAACTGTAACTTCGATACTAATTATGACAAGTTACTGTAACTTCGATACTAATTATGACAGGTAACAGTAACTTCGATATTAGTTATGACAGGTAACAGTAAGTTCGATACTTATTATGACAAGTAACTATAACTTCGATAAAAATTATGACAGGTAACTGTAACTTCGATACTAATTATGACAAGAAACTCTAACTTCGTTACTAATTATGACAAGTAACAGTAATTTTGATAAAAAATTATGGTAAGTAACTGTAACTTCAATACTAATTATGATAGATAACAGTAACTTCGATACTAATTATTACAGGTAACTGTAACATCGTTACTAATTATGACAAGTAACTTCAATTTCGATACTAATTATGGCAGGTAACTGTATCTTCGTTACTAATTATGAAAAGTCCCTGTAATTTCGATACAAATTATGGCAGGTAACTGTAAATTCGATACTAATTATGACAGGTAACAGTTACTTCGATACTAATTTTGACAAGTAACTATAACTTCGAATCAAATTATGACAGGTAACTGTAACTTCGATAATTATTATGACAAGAAACTCTAACTTCGTTACTAATTATGACAATTAACAGTAATTTTGATAAAAAATTATGTTAGGTAACTGTAACTTCAATACTAATTATGACAGGTAACAGTAACTTCGATACTAATTAATACAGGTAACAGTTACTTCGATACTAATTATGACAGGTTACTGTAACATCGTTACTAATTATGTCAAGTAACTGTAACTTCGATACTAATTATGACAAGTAACTGTAACTTCGATACTTATTATGACAGGTAACTGTAACTTCATTACTAATTATGACAAGAAACTGTAAATTCGATACTAATTATGACAGGTAACTGTAACTTCGATACTAATTATGACTAGTTACTGTAACTTCGATACTAATTATGAAAAGTAACTGTAACTTCGATACTTATTATGACAAGTAACAGTAATTTTGATAAAAAATTATGGTAGGTAACTGTAACTTCAATACTAATTATGACAGGTAACAGTAACTTCGATACTAATTATGACAGGTAACTGTAACTTCGTTACTAATTATGACAAGTAACTTTAATTTCGATACTAATTATGGCAGGTAACTGTAACTTCGTTACTAATTATGACAAATCCCTGTAATTTCGATACAAATTATGGCAGGTAACTGTAACTTCGATACTAATTATGTCAGGTAACAGTAACTTCGATACTAATTAATACAGGTAACAGTAACTTCGATACTAATTATGTCAGGTTACTGTAACATCGTTACTAATTATGTCAAGTAACTGTAACTTCGATACTAATTATGACAAGTAACTGTAACTTCGATACTTATTATGACAGGTAACTGTAACTTCATTACTAATTATGACAAGAAACTGTAAATTCGATACTAATTATGACAGGTAACTGTAACATCGATACTAATTATGACAAGTAACTGTAACTTCAATACTAATTATGACAAGTAACTGTAACTTCGATCTAATTATGACAGGTAACAGTAACTTCTATATTCATTATGACAACAGTAACCTCGATACTAATTATGACAAGTAACTGTAATTTCGATACAAATTTTGGCAGGTCACTGTAACTTCGATACTAATTATGACAGGTAACAGTAACTTCGATACTAATTATGACAAGTAACTGTAACTTCGATACTAATTATGACAGGTAACTGTAACTTCGGTACTAATTATGACAGTTAACTGTAACTTCGTTACTAATTAGTACAAGTAACTGTAATTTTGATACAAATAATGGCATGTAACTGTAACTTCGATACTAATTATGACAGGTAACAGTAACTTCGATACTAATTATGACAAGTAACTGTAACTTCGTTACTAATTATGACAAGGAACTGTAACTTCGATACTTATTATGACAGGTAACTGTAACTTCGATACTAATTATGACAAGTAACTGCAACTTCGATACTAATTATGACAGGTAACTGTAACTTCGTTACTAATTATGACAAGTAACTGTAATTTCGTTACAAATTATGGCAGGTAATTGTAATTTCGATCCTAATTATGACAGGTAACAGTAACTTCGATACTTATTATGACAAGTAACTGTAACTTCGATACTACTTATGACAGGTAACTGTAACTTCGATACTAATTATGACAGGTAACTGTAACTTCGATACTAATTATGACAGGTAACAGTAACTTCGATACTAATTATGACAGGTAACTGCAACTTCGTTACTAATTATGACAAGTAACTGTAATTTCTATATTAATTATGGCAAGTAACTGTAACTTCGTTACTAATTATGACAAGTAACTGTAAATTCGATACAAATTATGGCAGGTAACTGTACCTTCGATACTAATTATGACAGGTAACAGTAGCTTCGATACATATTATGACAGGTAACTGCAACTTCGTTACTAATTAAGAGAAGTAACTGTAATTTCTATACTAATTATGGCAAGTAACTGTAACTTCGTTACTAATTATGACAAGTAACTGTAATTTCGATACAAATTATGGCAGTTAACTGTAATATCGATACTATTTATGACAGGTAACTCTAACTTCGATACTAATTATGACAGGTAACAGTAACATCGATACTAATTATGGCAGGTAACTGTAACTTCGATCCTAAATATGACAGGTAACAGTAACTTCGATACTAATTATGACAAGTAACTGTAACTTCGATACAAATTTTGGCAGGTAACTCTAACTTCGATACTAATTTTGACAGGTAACAGTAACATCGATACATATTATGGCAGGTAACTGTAACTTCGATACTAATTATGACAGGTAACAGTAACTTCGATACTATTTATGCCAAGAAACTGTTACTTCGATACAAATTATGACAGGTAACTGTAACTTCGTTACTAATTATGACAAGTAACTTTAATTTCGATACAAATTATGGCAGGTAACTCTAACTTCGATACTAATTATGACAGGTAACAGTAACTTCGATGCTAATTATGACAAGTCACTGTAACTTCGTTACTAATTATGACAAGTAACTCTAATTTTGATAAAAAATTATGGCAGGTAACTGTAACTTCGATACTTATTAATACAGGTAACAGTAACTTCGATACTAATTATGACAGGTTACTGTAACACCGTTACTAATTATGTCAAGTAACTGTAACTTCGATACTAATTATGACATGTAACTGTAACTTCGATACTTATTATGACAGGTAAGTGTAACTTCATTACTAATTATGACAAGAAACTGTAACTTCGATACTAATTATGACAGGTAACTGTAACTTCGATACTAATTATGACAAGTAACTGTAACTTCGATACTAATTATGACAGGTAACAGTAACTTCGATATTAATTATGACAAGTTACAGTAACTTCGATACTAATTATGACAAGTAACGGTAATTTCGATACAAATTTTGGCAGGTAACTGTAACTTCGATACTAATTATGACAGGTATCAGTAACATCGATACTAATTATGGCAGGTAACTGTAACTTCGATACTAATTATGACAGGTAACAGTAACTTCGATACTAATTATGACAAGTAACTGTTACTTCGATACTAATTATGACAGGTAACTCTAACTTCGATACTAATTATGACAGTTAACAGTAACATCGATATTAATTATGGCAGGTAACTGTAACTTCGATACTAATTATGACAAGGAACTGTAACTTCGATACTTATTATGACAGGTAACTGTAACTGCGTTACTACTTATGACAAGTAACTGTAATTTCGATTCAAATTATGGCAGTTAATGGTAATTTCGATAATAATTATGACAGGTAACAGTAACTTCGATACTAATTATGACAAGTAACCGTAACTTCGATACTAATTATGACAAATAACTGTAACTTCGAAACTAATTATGACAGGTAACTGTAACTTCGTTACTAATTATGACAAGTAACTGTAATTTCGATACAAATTTTGGCAGGTAACTGTAACATCGATACTAATTATGACAGGTAACAGTAACTTCGATACTAATTATGACAAGTAACTGTAACTTCGATACTAATTATGACAGGTAACTGTAACTTCGTTACTAATTATGACAAGTAACTGTAATTTCGATACAAATTACGGCAGGTAACTGTAACTTCGATACTAATTATGACAGGTAACAAAAACTTCGATAATAATTATGGGAGGTAACTGTAACTTCGATACAAATTATGACAGTTAACTGTAACATCGATACTAATTAGTACAAGTAACTGTAATTTCGATACAAATAATGGCATGTAACTGTAACTTCGATACTAATTATGACAGGTAACAGTAACTTCGATACAAATTATGACATGTAACTGTAACTTCGTTACTAATTATCACAGGTAACTGTAACTTCGTTACTAATTATGACAAGTAACAGTAACTTCGATACTAATTATGTTATGTAACTGTAACTTCGATACTAATTATGACAGGTAACAGTCACTTCGATACTAATTGTGACAAGTAACTTTAACTTCGATAATAATTATTACAGGTAACTGTAACTTCGTTACTTATTATGACAAGTAACTGTAATTTCGATACAAATTATGGCAGGTAACTGTAACTTCCATATTAATTATGACAGGTAACAGTAACTTCGATACTAATTATGACTAGTAACTATAACTTCGATACAAATTATGACAGGTAACTGTAACTTGGATACTAATTATGACAAGAAACTCTAACTTCGTTACTAATTATGACAAGTAACAGTAATTTTGATAAAAAATTATGGTAGGTAACTGTAACTTCAATACTAAATATGACAGGTAACAGTAACTTCGATACTAATTATGACAGGTAACTGTAACTTCGTTACTAATTATGACAAGTAACTTTAATTTCGATACTAATTATGGCAGGTAACTGTAACTTCGTTACTAATTATGACAAGTCCCTGTAATTTCGATACAAATTATGGCAGGTAACTGTAACTTCGATACTAATTATGTCAGGTAACTGTAACTTCGATACTAATTATGACTGGAAACTGTAACATCGTTAATAATTATGTCAAGTAACTGTAACTTCGATACTAATTATGACAATTAACTGTAACTTCGATACTTATTATGACAGGTAACTGTAACTTCATTACTAATTATGACAAGAAACTGTAACTTCGATACTAATTATGACAGGTAACTGTAACTTCGATACTAATTATGACAAGTAACTTTAACTTCGAAACTAATTATGACAAGTAACTGTAACTTCGATACTAATTATGAGAGGTAACAGTAACTTCGATATTAATTATGACAAGTAACAGTAACTTCGATACTAATTACGACAAGTAACTGTAATTTCGATACAAATTTTGGCAGGTAACTGTAACTTCGATACTAATTATGACAGGTAACAGTAACTTCGATACTAATTATGACAAGTAACTGTAACTTCGATACTAATTATGACAGGTAATTGTAACTTCGTTACTAATTATGACAAGTAACTCTTATTTCGATACAAATTATGGCAGGTAACTCTAACATCGATACTAATTATGACAGGTAACAGTAACTTCGATACTAATTATGGCAGGTAACTGCAACTTCGATACTAATTATGACAGGTAACAGTAACTTCGGTACTAATTATGACAAGTAACTGTAACTTCGATACTAATTATGACTGGTAACTGTAATTTCGTTACTAATTATGACAAGTAACTGCAATTTCGTTACAAATTATGGCAGGTAATTGTAATTTCGATACTAATTATGACAGGTAACAGTAACTTCGATACTTATTATGACAAGTAAATGTAACTTCGATACTAATTATGACAGGTAATTGTAACTTTCGTTACTAATTATGACAAGTAACTGTAATTTCGATACAAATTTTGGCAGGTAACTGTACCTTCGATACTAATTATGACAGGTAAGAGTAACTTCGATATTAATTAAGACAGGAAACTGTAACTTCGTTACTAATTATGACAAGTAACTGTAATTTCGATACAAATAATGACAGGTAACTGTTACTTCGCAACTAATTATGACAAGTAACTGTAATTTCGATACAAATTATGGCAGGTAACAGTACCGTCGATACTAATTATGATAGGTAACTGTAACTTCGATACTAATTATGACAAGGAACTGTAATTTCGATACAAATTATGGCAGGTAACTGTAACTTCGATACTAATTATGACAGGTAACAGTTAACTTCGATACTAATTTTGACAAGTAACTATAACTTCGAATCAAATTATGACAGTTAACTGTAACTTCGATACTAATTATGACAAGAAACTCTAACTTCGTTACTAATTATGACAAGTAACAGTAATTTTGATAAAAAATTATGGTAGGTAACTGTAACTTCAATACTAATTATGACAGGTAACAGTAACTTCGATAGTAATTATGACAGGTAACTGTAACTTCGTTACTAATTATGACAAGTAACTTTAATTTCGATACTAATTATGGCAGGTAACTGTAACTTCGTTACTAATTATGACAAGTCCCTGTAATTTCGATACAAATTATGGCAGGTAACTGTAACTTCGATACTAATTATGTCAGGTAACAGTAACTTCGATACTAATTAATACAGGTAACAGTAACTTCGATACTAATTATGACAGGTTACTGTAACTTCGTTACTAATTATGACATGTAACTGTAATTTCTATACAACTTTTGGCAGGTTACTGTATCTTCGATACTAGTTATGACAGGTAACTGTAACTTCGATATTAATTATGACAACAGTAACCTCGATACTAATAATGACAAGTAACTGTAATTTCGTTACAAATTTTGGCAGGTCACTGTAACTTCGATACTAATTATAACAAGTAACTTTAATTTCGATACTAATTATGGCAGGTAACTGTAACATCGTTACTAATTATGTCAAGTAACTGTAACTTCGATACTAATTATGACAAGTAACTGTAACTTCGATACTTATTATGACAGGTAACTGTAACTTCATTACTAATTATGACAAGAAACTGTAAATTCGATACTAATTATGACAGGTAACTTTAACTTCGATACTAATTATGACAAGTAACTGTAACTTCGATACTAATTATGACAAGTAACTGTAACTTCGATACTAATTATGACAGGTAACAGTAACTTCGATATTAATTATGACAACAGTAACCTCGATACTAATTATGACAAGTAACTGTAATTTCGATACAAATTTTGGCAGGTCACTGTAACTTCGATACTAATTATGACAGGTAACAATAACTTCGATACTATTTATGACAAGTAACTGTAACTTCGATACTAATTATGACAGGTAACTGTAACTTCGTTACTAATTATGACAAGTAACTGTAATTTCGATACAAATTATGGCAGGTAACTGTAACTTCGATACTAATTATGACATGTAACAGTAACTTCGATACTAATTATGACAGGTAACTGCAACTTCGTTACTAATTATGACAAGTAACTGTAATTTCTATATTAATTATGGCAAGTAACTGTAACTTCGTTACTAATTATGAGAAGTAACTGTAATTTCGATACATATTATGGCAGGTAACTGTAACTTCGATACTAATTATGACAGGTAACAGTAACTTCGATACTAATTATGACAGAAAACAGTAACTTCGATACTAATTATGACAGGTAACATTAACTCCGATAATAATTATGGCAGGTAACTGTAACTTCGATACTAATTATGACAGTTAACTGTAACTTCGTTACTAATTATGACAAGTAACTGTAATTTCGAAACAAATTATGGCAGGTAACTGAAACTTCGATACTAATTATGACAGATAACAGTAACTTCGATACTAATTATGACAGAAAACAGTAACTTCGATACTAATTATGATAGGTAACAGTAACTTCGATAATAATTATGGCAGGTAACTGTAACTTCGATACTAATTATGACAGTTAACTGTAACTTCGTTACTAATTATGACAAGTAACTGTAATTTCGATACAAATTATGGCAGGTAACTGTAACTTCGATACTAATTATGACAGGTAACAGTAACTTCGATACTAATTATGACAAGTAACTGTAACTTCGATACTAATTATGACAGGTTACTGTAACTTCGTTACTAATTATGACATGTAACTGTAATTTCGATACAACTTTTGGCAGGTAACTGTATCTTCGATACTAGTTATGACAGGTAACAGTAACTTCGATACTAATTATGACAAGTAACTGTACCTTCGATACTAATTATGACAGGTAACTGTAATTTCGTTACTAATTATGACAAGTAACTGTAATTTCGATACAAATTATGGCAGGTAACTGTAACTTCGATACTAATTATGACAGGTAACAGTAACGTCGATACATATTATGACAAGTAACTAAAACTTCGATACAAATTATGACAGGTAACTATAACTTCGATACTAATTATGACAAGAAACTCTAACTTCGTTACTAATTATGACAAGTAACAGTAATTTTGATAAAAATTATGGTAGGTAACTGTAACTTCAATACTAATTATGACAGGTAACAGTAACTTCGATACTAATTATGACAGTTAACTGTATCTTCGTTACTAATCATGACAAGTAACTTTAATTTCGATACTAATTATGGCAGGTAACTGTAACTTCGTTACTAATTATGACAAGTCCCTGTAATTTCGATGCAAAATATGGCAGGTAACTGTAACTTCGATACTAATTATGACAGGTAACAGTAACTCCGATACTAATTATGACAAGGAACTGTAACTTCGATACTTATTATGACAGGTAACTGTAACTTCGTTACTACTTAGGACAAGTAACTGTAATTTCGATACAAATTATGGCAGGTAATGGTAATTTCGATAATAATTATGACAGGTAACAGTAACTTCGATACTAATTATGACAAGTAACTGTAACTTCGATACTAATTATGACAGGTAACTGTAACTTCGTTACTAATTATGACAAGTAACTGTAATTTCGATACAAATTATGGCAGGTAACTGTAACTTCGATACTAATTATGACAGGTAACAGTAATTTCGATACTAATTATGACAGGTAACTGCAACTTCGTTACTAATTATGACAAGTAACTGTAATTTCTATATTAATTATGGCAAGTAACTGTAACTTCGTTTCTAATTATGACAAGTAACTGTAATTTCGATACAAATTATGGCAGGTAACTGTAACTTCGATACTAATTATGACAGATAACAGTAACTTCGATACTAATTATGACAGAAAACAGTAACTTCGATACTAATTATGACAGGTAACAGTAACTTCGATACTAATTATGACAGGTAACTGTAACTTCGTTACTAATTATGACAAGTAACTTTAATTTCGATACTAATTATGGCAGGTAACTGTAACTTCGATACTAATTATGTCAGGTAACAGTAACTTCGATACTAATTAATACAGGTAACAGTAACTTCGATACTAATTATGACAAGTAACTGTAACTTCGATACAAATTATGACAAGAAACTCTAACTTCGTTACTAATTATGACAAGTAACAGTAATTTTGATAAAAAATTATGGTAAGTAACTGTAACTTCAATACTAATTATGACAGGTAACAGTAACTTCGATACTAATTATTACAGGTAACTGTAACATCGTTACTAATTATGACAAGTAACTTCAATTTCGATACTAATTATGGCAGGTAACTGTATCTTCGTTACTAAATATGACAAGTCCCTGTAATTTCGATACAAATTATGGCAGGTAACTGTAACTTCGATACTAATTATGTCAGTTAACAGTAACTTCGATACTAATTATGACAGGAAACTGTAACTTCGTTACTTATTATGACAAGGAACTGTAATTTCGATACAAATTATGGCAGGTAACTGTAACTTTGATACTAATTATGACATGTAACAGTGACTTCGATACTAATTATGACAAGTCACAGTAACTTCGTTACTAATTATGACAAGTAACTCTAATTTTGATAAAAAATTATGGCAGGTAACTGTAACTTCGATACTAATTAATACAGGTAACAGTAAC
Organism: Meconema thalassinum; assembly: GCA_946902985.2. NCBI lineage: Eukaryota > Metazoa > Arthropoda > Insecta > Orthoptera > Tettigoniidae > Meconema > Meconema thalassinum. The sequence goes on along the minus strand of OX336388.2, from coordinate 1,673,452,180 downwards.
TTCGATACTAATTATGACAGGTTACTGTAACACCGTTACTAATTATGTCAAGTAACTGTAACTTCGATACTAATTATGACATGTAACTGTAACTTCGATACTTATTATGACAGGACAAGATGGCGTCGGTGAGTGAAGTGCGTGTGTTTCGGTCTCCTGTTTTGTGCTGTTTTCTCATGTTATTCTTTCACGTAACTAGTTCTTTTTTGTGAGTGGTAGTGATGTGAGGGTGTCCATGATTCGTGAAAAGAATTATGAAGCTTCAGTAAACTGGAAGTGCTCCAATCGGAGTTTTAATTTTTGTTGTTTCTCTGCTGCTGGATTGTCGCCTGCCATGCTGCTAAAAGGAGCCAGCCCTTTCACTAGGAGAAGTACGGTCACATCAACATCAACGGTGACCACAGTCTTCATGCTTCTTCTACTGTCAGGTGATGTAGAAATTAATCCTGGTCCGGGTTCGAACAGTTCTATGACCATATACTTTCAGAACACTCAGAGCGTGGCCAACAAGCTGGACAAAGTAGATTTGAGCAGCAGTGATTTTAATAATATGTCAATAATAGCCTTAAATGAGTCTTGGCTTTTTGACAGTTTTCTTGACTCAGAACTCGCCTTTTCTAGGACTCATGACATATTTAGAAGAGACAGGCCTGGGCGTGGGGGTGGTGTTGTCATTGCTACGCAGTCTCAGTTGCGTGCTAGGAGAAGAGCGGACTTTGAAAGTGAATGCGAAATTATTTGGTTGGAAATCCAAGGAAGGTCTAGTGTGTTCGTGGGCTGTGTGTACCTACCCCCGCCTGCCTCTTTAAACCACTTGGAGGAGCTACATACCTCTCTCAGCAGGGTGCACGCCCAGTTGAAGGACAAGGATACAGTTATATTGTGTGGGGATTTCAACATGCCGGACATCGCATGGGGACAGCAGGAAGGGCCTTCTCTCATACCTTTAAAACTAACTGAAAGTGCAGTGAACTCGATCTTCTGCGAGATAATTGAGGAATTCTCTCTGCATCAATTGAATCCACATCTCACGCGCGGACAAAACTACCTTGATCTTCTGTTTACTAATATTCCTAAAATCTCTCAATCTGTAGAGTTAGAAAAACCGGGGTGGATTCCATCTGACCATAGTGCTCTAATATGGAACATTGATTTTCACGACGCTAGTTTATTTCAAAAACTACCTCGCAGGGAAATTTTTAACTGGAAGAAAGCAGACATGAACCACCTGAAACTTCTACTGGATTATTGCCCATGGTCCCTCCTTGACATCAGGAACGACATTAATGAGAATTGTGAGATATTTTATGATCTCTTGATGTCCGCAGTTCGAGAAGCAGTTCCTCGTGTGAAGGTTAATCCCTACCGTTATCCACCTTGGTTTGATGCAGATGTAATCAGCGCGCTACATTCGAAAAATAGGGCTCATCGTCAATGGAAACGCTCTTCTTTGGAATGCCATAGAATTGAATTTGTGGTCAGGAGACTCGAATTCAAAGAAATTCAACGCCGAAAGTATGACGCCTACCTGGAAGACATAGACTCCAGTGTTAAAACTAATCCGAACAGACTATGGTCCTTCATTAAGCAGAGATCTAGGAACACCAGATTACCAGTCTCGCTCGAGTATGACGGACGTACTAGTACTGATGCAAACTCTGCCTGTGAGCTGTTTTCTGATTATTTCGAAACCTTATTCCTTCCTGTAAATTCTATACCGCCACCATTACCTGATCTGCCACCCTCCAGTAATGACAGCATTTCGTACTTCCATATTTCCGAAGACTGCATCAAGAATAAATTACATAATCTATCCTCTGGCAAGTCTCCCGGTCCTGATGCCATTCCTATAGAAATAATTAAATCTGTATGCCACCAGCTATCTCGTCCACTTTACATCCTATTCAACCAAGCCATCAGTGAAGGAGTGTTTCCGGATTACTGGAAATCAGTTCATATCACCCCAGTGTTAAAGAAAGGCTCCAGGCAGAAGGTAGTAAATTACAGGCCAGTATCACTAATGTCTATTTTCGCGCGAGTCTTTGAATCAATTGTTCGAGACGAAGTGTACGCTCACGTGTCACCATTCATCACTGAACTTCAGCACGGCTTTCTTCCTAGGCGATCCACTGCTACCAACCTAGCAGTCTTCACTCATGATGTATCCACCTTTATGAATAACCGTGGTAGTGCTGATGTTATCTATACTGACTTCTCTAGGGCTTTCGACAGCGTTCATCACAACCTACTGCTTCTTAAACTTTCAAACTTTGGTATAACTGGTAATCTTTTACGTTTCTTCAAAAGCTACCTCTCAAATAGAACCCAATCAGTTGTAATTAATAATAATAAGTCTAAATCTGTTAACGTTACTTCCGGTGTCCCTCAGGGTTCTGTATTGGGCCCTCTGCTTTTTATACTTTTTGTAAATGATATCCCTCGTATAATTCATAATTCTAGGTGCCTGATGTACGCTGATGATCTTAAACTGTATATGCCCATCAGTACTATAAATGACTGTGAGTTGTTGCAACAAGACCTACACCAACTCAGTGAATGGTGTGAAACATGGAAACTGAAACTGAATACTGAAAAGTGTAAAGTGTTGTCAGTTTCATTGAAACGTAACCTCCTACCCAGGTTTAATTACTGTATTAAAAATGAAACGCTACGTAGAGTGTCAACCATTAAGGATCTAGGGGTGACAATCACTAATAATTTCTCGTTCGATGTACATATTTCAAGAATATGTCGTGAAAGTTTCCGGATCCTGGGATTTTTAAAAAGAAATTGTTTAAATTATTTTTCGGACATAACTCTATCCAAATTATTTAAGTCACTCATTCGGCCTAAATTAGAATACTGTAGTGTGATCTGGAATCCCTTTCACAGTAATAAAATTGACGCCATCGAACGTGTGCAAAAGAGATTTATTAAATGGCTCTGTTACAGGGGTGGATGACCGTACCATAGAGCTGAGTATGAGAGTTATTGCAACGTGTACGGTCTTCCTCCACTTAGCAGTCGGCGCACAGTGGGTGACGTGAGATTCCTTTGGAAGCTGGTAAATGGCGGAATTGACTCTAATCAGTTGCTAGCTAACTTGGGTTTTCACGTCCCTCAGAGAACCACCAGACGGAAGCACACGTTCGATGGGGTCAGATCGAGAATAAATGTGCACAACAATTCATGTCTGATCCGGTTGCAGTCAACATACAGCTTGATGGAGAGTAGAAGTGCTACTGATATTCACTTCGACTCTCTATTAACTGTTATGAGAGATATCTCAAGTGGGCTGTGAAATAGTGTATTGCATATTGGGTTAATTTATATTTGCGTTGATTGATTGAACATGTGGTCGAATGAATGGTTGATTGATTTTTTGATTGAATGTACGAGTGAATGAAGTAATGTATTTTTTGTTTGCTGTTATCTAGATCCTTGAATGTCGCTCTTGTATTACTTTCCCTAGTTTCTGAACTTTGTCTTCTTATCTTTTATTTTATGTTTTTGCCTGTTTCTGTTTACTGTTGATAGTTTTTTTTTCTGTAATAATTATTGTAATGTTCTTGTACAAAGGGATTGCATGAATGAATGCTTGAGATAGGATGTTAGAGTGTGTGTCTGTATGGTTGTGGTTGCTGATTTATAATAGATTAGTGTATTGCTCTTTTTGTACGTGTTTGCTGTTTTTGTTTTGTTTATAATTGTAAATTTTATTGTTAATTATTATATTGTCACTAGTGGAGTCTATCTGTCTGACAATAAAGAATACAAACATACATACATAGGTAAGTGTAACTTCATTACTAATTATGACAAGAAACTGTAACTTCGATACTAATTATGACAGGTAACTGTAACTTCGATACTAATTAAGACAAGTAACTGTAACTTCGATACTAATTATGACAGGTAACAGTAACTTCGATATTAATTATGACAAGTTACAGTAACTTCGATACTAATTATGACAAGTAACTGTAATTTCGATACAAATTTTGGCAGGTAAATGTAACTTCGATACTAATTATGACAGGTATCAGTAACTTCGATACTAATTATGGCAGGTAACTGTAACTTCGATACTAATTATGACAGGTAACAGTAACTTCGATACTAATTATGACAAGTAACTGTTACTTCGATACTAATTATGACAGGTAACTCTAACTTCGATACTAATTATGACAGGTAACAGTAACTTCGATAGTAATTATGACAGGTAACTGTAACTTCGTTACTAATTATGACAAGTAACTTTAATTTCGATACTAATTATGGCAGGTAACTGTAACTTCGTTACTAATTATGACAAGTCCCTGTAATTTCGATACAAATTATGGCAGGTAACTGTAACTTCGATACTAATTATGTCAGGTAACAGTAACTTCGATACTAATTAATACAGGTAACAGTAACTTCGATACTAATTATGACAGGTAACTGTAACTTCGATATTAATTATGACAACAGTAACCTCGATACTAATTATGACAAGTAACTGTAATTTCGTTACAAATTTTGGCAGGTCACTGTAACTTCGATACTAATTATAACAAGTAACTTTAATTTCGATACTAATTATGGCAGGTAACTGTAACATCGTTACTAATTATGTCAAGTAACTGTAACTTCGATACTAATTATGACAAGTAACTGTAACTTCGATACTTATTATGACAGGTAACTGTAACTTCATTACTAATTATGACAAGAAACTGTAAATTCGATACTAATTATGACAGGTAACTTTAACTTCGATACTAATTATGACAAGTAACTGTAACTTCGATACTAATTATGACAAGTAACTGTAACTTCGATACTAATTATGACAGGTAACAGTAACTTCGATATTAATTATGACAACAGTAACCTCGATACTAATTATGACAAGTAACTGTAATTTCGATACAAATTTTGGCAGGTCACTGTAACTTCGATACTAATTATGACAGGTAACTGTAACTTCGTTACTAATTATGACAAGTAACTGTAATTTCGATACAAATTATGGCAGGTAACTGTAACTTCGATACTAATTATGACATGTAACAGTAACTTCGATACTAATTATGACAGGTAACTGCAACTTCGTTACTAATTATGACAAGTAACTGTAATTTCTATATTAATTATGGCAAGTAACTGTAACTTCGTTACTAATTATGAGAAGTAACTGTAATTTCGATACAAATTATGGCAGGTAACTGTAACTTCGATAATAATTATGACAGGTAACAGTAACTTCGATACTAATTATGACAGAAAACAGTAACTTCGATACTAATTATGACAGGTAACATTAACTTCGATAATAATTATGGCAGGTAACTGTAACTTCGATACTAATTATGACAGTTAACTGTAACTTCGTTACTAATTATGACAAGTAACTGTAATTTCGATACAAATTATGGCAGGTAACTGAAATTTCGATACTAATTATGACAGATAACAGTAACTTCGATACTAATTATGACAGAAAACAGTAACTTCGATACTAATTATGATAGGTAACAGTAACTTCGATAATAATTATGGCAGGTAACTGTAACTTCGATACTAATTATGACAGTTAACTGTAACTTCGTTACTAATTATGACAAATAACTGTAATTTCGATACAAATTATGGCAGGTAACTGTAACTTCGATACTAATTATGACAGGTAACAGTAACTTCGATACTAATTATGACAAGTAACTGTAACTTCGATACTTATTATGACAGGTTACTGTAACTTCGTTACTAATTATGACATGTAACTGTAATTTCGATACAACTTTTGGCAGGTAACTGTATCTTCGATACTAGTTATGACAGGTAACAGTAACTTCGATACTAATTATGACAAGTAACTGTACCTTCGATACTAATTATGACAGGTAACTGTAATTTCGTTACTAATTATGACAAGTAACTGTAATTTCGATACAAATTATGGCAGGTAACTGTAACTTCGATACTAATTATGACAGGTAACAGTAACGTCGATACATATTATGACAAGTAACTAAAACTTCGATACAAATTATGACAGGTAACTATAACTTCGATACTAATTATGACAAGAAACTCTAACTTCGTTACTAATTATGACAAGTAACAGTAATTTTGATAAAAATTATGGTAGGTAACTGTAACTTCAATACTAATTATGACAGGTAACAGTAACTTCGATACTAATTATGACAGGTAACTGTAACTTCATTACTAATCATGACAAGTAACTTTAATTTCGATACTAATTATGGCAGGTAACTGTAACTTCGTTACTAATTATGACAAGTCCCTGTAATTTCGATGAAAAATATGGCAGGTAACTGTAACTTCGATACTAATTATGACAGGTAACAGTAACTTCGATACTAATTATGACAAGGAACTGTAACTTCGATACTTATTATGACAGGTAACTGTAACTTCGTTACTACTTAGGACAAGTAACTGTAATTTCGATACAAATTATGGCAGGTAATGGTAATTTCGATAATAATTATGACAGGTAACAGTAACTTCGATACTAATTATGACAAGTAACAGTAACTTCGATACTAATTATGACAAGTAACTGTATCTTCGAAACTAATTATGACAGGTAACTGTAACTTCGTTACTTATTATGACAAGTAACTGTAATTTCGATACAAATTTTGGCAGGTAACTGTAACTTCGATACTAATTATGACAGGTAACAGTAACTTCGATACTAATTATGACAAGTAACTGTAACTTCGATACTAATTATGACAGGTAACTGTAACTTCGTTACTAATTATGACAAGTAACTGTAATTTCGATACAAATTATGGCAGGTAACTGTAACTTCGATACTAATTATGACAGGTAACAGTAATTTCGATACTAATTATGACAGGTAACTGCAACTTCGTTACTAATTATGACAAGTAACTGTAATTTCTATATTAATTATGGCAAGTAACTGTAACTTCGTTACTAATTATGACAAGTAACTGTAATTTCGATACAAATTATGGCAGGTAACTGTAACTTCGATACTAATTATGACAGATAACCGTAACTTCGATACTAATTATGACAGAAAACAGTAACTTCGATACTAATTATGACAGGTAACAGTAACTTCGATACTAATTATGACAGGTAACTGTAACTTCGTTACTAATTATGACAAGTAACTTTAATTTCGATACTAATTATGGCAGGTAACTGTAACTTCGATACTAATTATGTCAGGTAACAGTAACTTCGATACTAATTAATACAGGTAACAGTAACTTCGATACTAATTATGACAAGTAACTGTAACTTCGATACAAATTATGACAAGAAACTCTAACTTCGTTACTAATTATGACAAGTAACAGTAATTTTGATAAAAAATTATGGTAAGTAACTGTAACTTCAATACTAATTATGACAGGTAACAGTAACTTCGATACTAATTATTACAGGTAACTGTAACATCGTTACTAATTATGACAAGTAACTTCAATTTCGATACTAATTATGGCAGGTAACTGTATCTTCGTTACTAAATATGACAAGTCCCTGTAATTTCGATACAAATTATGGCAGGTAACTGTAACTTCGATACTAATTATGTCAGTTAACAGTAACTTCGATACTAATTATGACAGGAAACTGTAACTTCGTTACTTATTATGACAAGGAACTGTAATTTCGATACAAATTATGGCAGGTAACTGTAACTTTGATACTAATTATGACAGGTAACAGTGACTTCGATACTAATTATGACAAGTCACAGTAACTTCGTTACTAATTATGACAAGTAACTCTAATTTTGATAAAAAATTATGGCAGGTAACTGTAACTTCGATACTAATTAATACAGGTAACAGTAACTTCGATACTAATTATGACAGGTTACTGTAACACCGTTACTAATTATGTCAAGTAACTGTAACTTCGATACTAATTATGACATGTAACTGTAACTTCGATACTTATTATGACAGGACAAGATGGCGTCGGTGAGTGAAGTGCGTGTGTTTCGGTCTCCTGTTTTGTGCTGTTTTCTCATGTTATTCTTTCACGTAACTAGTTCTTTTTTTGTGAGTGGTAGTGATGTGAGGGTGTCCATGATTCGTGAAAAGAATTATGAAGCTTCAGTAAACTGGAAGTGCTCCAATCGGAGTTTTAATTTTTGTTGTTTCTCTGCTGCTGGATTGTCGCCTGCTATGCTGCTAAAAGGAGCCAGCCCTTTCACTAGGAGAGGTACGGTCACATCAACATCAACGGTGACCACAGTCTTCATGCTTCTTCTACTGTCAGGTGATGTAGAAATTAATCCTGGTCCGGGTTCGAACAGTTCTATGACCATATACTTTCAGAACACTCAGAGCGTGGCCAACAAGCTGGACAAAGTAGATTTGAGCAGCAGTGATTTTAATAATATGTCAATAATAGCCTTAAATGAGTCTTGGCTTTTTGACAGTTTTCTTGACTCAGAACTCGCCTTTTCTAGGACTCATGACATATTTAGAAGAGACAGGCCTGGGCGTGGGGGTGGTGTTGTCATTGCTACGCAGTCTCAGTTGCGTGCTAGGAGAAGAGCGGACTTTGAAAGTGAATGCGAAATTATTTGGTTGGAAATCCAAGGAAGGTCTAGTGTGTTCGTGGGCTGTGTGTACCTACCCCCGCCTGCCTCTTTAAACCACTTGGAGGAGCTACATACCTCTCTCAGCAGGGTGCACGCCCAGTTGAAGGACAAGGATACAGTTATATTGTGTGGGGATTTCAACATGCCGGACATCGCATGGGGACAGCAGGAAGGGCCTTCTCTCATACCTTTAAAACTAACTGAAAGTGCAGTGAACTCGATCTTCTGCGAGATAATTGAGGAATTCTCTCTGCATCAATTGAATCCACATCTCACGCGCGGACAAAACTACCTTGATCTTCTGTTTACTAATATTCCTAAAATCTCTCAATCTGTAGAGTTAGAAAAACCGGGGTGGATTCCATCTGACCATAGTGCTCTAATATGGAACATTGATTTTCACGACGCTAGTTTATTTCAAAAACTACCGCGCAGGGAAATTTTTAACTGGAAGAAAGCAGACATGAACCACCTGAAACTTCTACTGGATTATTGCCCATGGTCCCTCCTTGACACCAGGAACGACATTAATGAGAATTGTGAGATATTTTATGATCTCTTGATGTCCGCAGTTCGAGAAGCAGTTCCTCGTGTGAAGGTTAATCCCTACCGTTATCCACCTTGGTTTGATGCAGATGTAATCAGCGCGCTACATTCGAAAAATAGGGCTCATCGTCAATGGAAACGCTCTTCTTTGGAATGCCATAGAATTGAATTTGTGGTCAGGAGACTCGAATTCAAAGAAATTCAACGCCGAAAGTATGACGCCTACCTGGAAGACATAGACTCCAGTGTTAAAACTAATCCGAACAGACTATGGTCCTTCATTAAGCAGAGATCTAGGAACACCAGATTACCAGTCTCGCTCGAGTATGACGGACGTACTAGTACTGATGCAAACTCTGCCTGTGAGCTGTTTTCTGATTATTTCGAAACCTTATTCCTTCCTGTAAATTCTATACCGCCACCATTACCTGATCTGCCACCCTCCAGTAATGACAGCATTTCGTACTTCCATATTTCCGAAGACTGCATCAAGAATAAATTACATAATCTATCCTCTGGCAAGTCTCCCGGTCCTGATGCCATTCCTATAGAAATAATTAAATCTGTATGCCACCAGCTATCTCGTCCACTATACATCCTATTCAACCAAGCCATCAGTGAAGGAGTGTTTCCGGATTACTGGAAATCAGTTCATATCACCCCAGTGTTAAAGAAAGGCTCCAGGCAGAAGGTAGTAAATTACAGGCCAGTATCACTAATGTCTATTTTCGCGCGAGTCTTTGAATCAATTGTTCGAGACGAAGTGTACGCTCACGTGTCACCATTCATCACTGAACTTCAGCACGGCTTTCTTCCTAGGCGATCCACTGCTACCAACCTAGCAGTCTTCACTCATGATGTATCCACCTTTATGAATAACCGTGGTAGTGCTGATGTTATCTATACTGACTTCTCTAGGGCTTTCGACAGCGTTCATCACAACCTACTGCTTCTTAAACTTTCAAACTTTGGTATAACTGGTAATCTTTTACGTTTCTTCAAAAGCTACCTCTCAAATAGAACCCAATCAGTTGTAATTAATAATAATAAGTCTAAATCTGTTAACGTTACTTCCGGTGTCCCTCAGGGTTCTGTATTGGGCCCTCTGCTTTTTATACTTTTTGTAAATGTTATCCCTCGTATAATTCATAATTCTAGGTGCCTGATGTACGCTGATGATCTTAAACTGTATATGCCCATCAGTACTATAAATGACTGTGAGTTGTTGCAACAAGACCTACACCAACTCAGTGAATGGTGTGAAACATGGAAACTGAAACTGAATACTGAAAAGTGTAAAGTGTTGTCAGTTTCATTGAAACGTAACCTCCTACCCAGGTTTAATTACTGTATTAAAAATGAAACGCTACGTAGAGTGTCAACCATTAAGGATCTAGGGGTGACAATCACTAATAATTTCTCGTTCGATGAACATATTTCAAGAATATGTCGTGAAAGTTTCCGGATCCTGGGATTTTTAAAAAGAAATTGTTTAAATTATTTTTCGGACATAACTCTATCCAAATTATTTAAGTCACTCATTCGGCCTAAATTAGAATACTGTAGTGTGATCTGGAATCCCTTTCACAGTAATAAAATTGACGCCATCGAACGTGTGCAAAAGAGATTTATTAAATGGCTCTGTTACAGGGGTGGATGACCGTACCATAGAGCTGAGTATGAGAGTTATTGCAACGTGTACGGTCTTCCTCCACTTAGCAGTCGGCGCACAGTGGGTGACGTGAGATTCCTTTGGAAGCTGGTAAATGGCGGAATTGACTCTAATCAGTTGCTAGCTAACTTGGGTTTTCACGTCCCTCAGAGAACCACCAGACGGAAGCACACGTTCGATGGGGTCAGATCGAGAATAAATGTGCACAACAATTCATGTCTGATCCGGTCGCAGTCAACATACAGCTTGATGGAGAGTAGAAGTGCTACTGATATTCACTTCGACTCTCTATTAACTGTTATGAGAGATATCTCAAGTGGGCTGTGAAATAGTGTATTGCATATTGGGTTAATTTATATTTGCGTTGATTGATTGAACATGTGGTCGAATGAATGGTTGATTGATTTTTTGATTGAATGTACGAGTGAATGAAGTAATGTATTTTTTGTTTGCTGTTATCTAGATCCTTGAATGTCGCTCTTGTATTACTTTCCCTAGTTTCTGAACTTTGTCTTCTTATCTTTTATTTTATGTTTTTGCCTGTTTCTGTTTACTGTTGATAGTTTTTTTTTCTGTAATAATTATTGTAATGTTCTTGTACAAAGGGATTGCATGAATGAATGCTTGAGATAGGATGTTAGAGTGTGTGTCTGTATGGTTGTGGTTGCTGATTTATAATAGATTAGTGTATTGCTATTTTTGTACGTGTTTGCTGTTTTTGTTTTGTTTATAATTGTAAATTTTATTGTTAATTATTATATTGTCACTAGTGGAGTCTATCTGTCTGACAATAAAGAATACAAACATACATACATAGGTAAGTGTAACTTCATTACTAATTATGACAAGAAACTGTAACTTCGATACTAATTATGACAGGTAACTGTAACTTCGATACTAATTAAGACAAGTAACTGTAACTTCGATACTAATTATGACAGGTAACAGTAACTTCGATATTAATTATGACAAGTTACAGTAACTTCGATACTAATTATGACAAGTAACTGTAATTTCGATACAAATTTTGGCAGGTAAATGTAACTTCGATACTAATTATGACAGGTATCAGTAACTTCGATACTAATTATGGCAGGTAACTGTAACTTCGATACTAATTATGACAGGTAACAGTAACTTCGATACTAATTATGACAAGTAACTGTTACTTCGATACTAATTATGACAGGTAACTCTAACTTCGATACTAATTATGACAGGTAACAGTAACATCGATATTAATTATGGCAGGTAACTGTAACTTCGATACTAATTATGACAAGGAACTGTAACATCGATACTTATTATGACAGGTAACTGTAACTTCGTTACTACTTATGACAAGTAACTGTAATTTCGATACAAATTATGGCAGGTAATGGTAATTTCGATAATAATTATGACAGGTAACAGTAACTTCGATACTAATTATGACAAGTAACCGTAACTTCGATACTAATTATGACAAGTAACTGTAACTTCGAAACTAATTATGACAGGTAACTGTAACTTCGTTACTAATTATGACAAGTAACTGTAATTTCGATACAAATTTTGGCAGGTAACTGTAACTTCGATACTAATTATGACAGGTAACAGTAACTTCGATACTAATTATGACAAGTAACTGTAACTTCGATACTAATTATGACAGGTAACTGTAACTTCGTTACTAATTATGACAAGTAACTGTAATTTCGATACAAATTACGGCAGGTAACTGTAACTTCGATACTAATTATGACAGGTAACAGCAACTTCATTACTAATTATGACAGGAAACTGTAACTTCGATACTAATTATGACAGGCAACTGTAACTTCGATACTAATTATGACAAGTAACTGTAACTTCGATACTAATTATGACAAGTTACTGTAACTTCGATACTAATTATGTCAGGTAACAGTAACTTCGATATTAATTATGACAGGTAACAGTAAGTTCGATACTTATTATGACAAGTAACTATAACTTCGATAAAAATTATGACAGGTAACTGTAACTTCGATAATAATTATGACAAGAAACTCTAACTTCGTTACTTATTATGACAAGTAACAGTAATTTTGATAAAAAATTATGGTAAGTTACTGTAACTTCAATACTAATTATGACAGGTAACAGTAACTTCGATACTAATTATTACAGGTAACTGTAACATCGTTACTAATTATGACAAGTAACTTCAATTTCGATACTAATTATGGCAGGTAACTGTATCTTCGTTACTAATTATGAAAAGTCCCTGTAATATCGATACAAATTATGGCAGGTAACTGTAACTTCGATACTAATTATGACAGGTAACAGTTACTTCGATACTAATTTTGACAAGTAACTATAACTTCGAATCAAATTATGACAGGTAACTGTAACTTCGATACTTATTATGACAAGAAACTCTAACTTCGTTACTAATTATGACAAGTAACAGTAATTTTGATAAAAAATTATGGTAGGTAACTGTAACTTCAATACTAATTATGACAGGTAACAGTAACTTCGATACTAATTAATACAGGTAACAGTAACTTCGATACTAATTACGACAAGTTACAGTAACATCGTTACTAATTATGTCAAGTAACTGTAACTTCGATACTAATTATGACAAGTAACTGTAACTTCGATACTTATTATGACAGGTAACTGTAACTTCATTACTAATTATGACAAGAAACTGTAAATTCGATACTAATTATGACAGGTAACTGTAACTTCGATACTAATTATGACTAGTTACTGTAACTTCGATACTAATTATGACAAGTAACTGTAACTTCGATACCTATTATGACAAGTAACAGTAATTTTGATAAAAAATTATGGTAGGTAACTGTAACTTCAATACTAATTATGACAGGTATCAGTAACTTCGATACTAATTATGACAGGTAACTGTAACTTCGTTACTAATTATGACAAGTAACTTTAATTTCTATACTTATTATGGCAGGTAACTGTAACTTCGTTACTAATTATGACAAGTCCCTGTAATTTCGATACAAATTATGGCAGGTAACTGTAACTTCGATACTAATTATGTCAGGTAACTGTAACTTCGATACTAATTAATACAGGTAACAGTAACTTCGATACTAATTATGTCAGGTTACTGTAACATCGTTACTAATTATGTCAAGTAACTGTAACTTCGATACTAATTATGACAAGTAACTGTAACTTCGATACTTATTATGACAGGTAACTGTAACTTCATTACTAATTATGACAAGAAACTGTAAATTCGATACTAATTATGACAGGTAACTGTAACATCGATACTAATTATGACAAGTAATTGTAACTTCAATACTAATTATGACAAGTAACTGTAACTTCGATCTAATTATGACAGGTAACAGTAACTTCGATATTCATTATGACAACAGTAACCTCGATACTAATTATGACAAGTAACTGTAATTTCGATACAAATTTTGGCAGGTCACTGTAACTTCGATACTAATTATGACAAGTAACTGTAATTTCGATACAAATTTTGGCAGGTCACTGTAACTTCGATACTAATTATGACAGGTAACAGTAACTTCGATACTAATTATGACAAGTAACTGTAACTTCGATACTAATTATGACAGGTAACTGTAACTTCTGTACTAATTATGACAGTTAACTGTAACTTCGTTACTAATTAGTACAAGTAACTGTAATTTTGATACAAATAATGGCATGTAACTGTAACGTCGATACTAATTATGACAGGTAACAGTAACTTCGATACTAATTATGACCAGTAACTGTAACTTCGTTACTAATTATGACAAGGAACTGTAACTTCGATACTTATTATGACAGGTAACTGTAACTTCGATACTAATTATGACAAGTAACTGTAACTTCGATACTAATTGTGACTGGTAACTGTAACTTCGTTACTAATTATGACAAGTAACTGTAATTTCGTTACAAATTATGGCAGGTATTTGTAATTTCGATACTTATTATGACAGGTAACAGTAACTTCGATACTTATTATGACAAGTAACTGTAACTTCGATACTACTTATGACAGGTAACTGTAACTTCGATACTAATTATGACAGGTAACTGTAACTTCGATACTAATTATGACAGGTAACAGTAACTTCGATACTAATTATGACAAGTAACTGTAATTTCGATACTAATTATTACAGGTAACAGTAACTTAGATACTAATTATGTCAAGTAACTGTAACTTCGATACTAATTATGACAAGTAACTGTAACTTCGATACTTATTATGACAGGTAACTGTAACTTCATTACTAATTATGACAAAAAACTGTAACTTCGATACTAATTATGACTGGTAACAGTAACTTCGATATTAATTATGACAAGTACCAGTTACTTCGATACTAATTATGACAAGTAACTTTAATTTCGATACAAATTTTGGCAGGTAACTGTAACTTCGATACTAATTATGACAGGTAACAGTAACTTCGATACTAATTATGACAAGAAACTGTAACTTCGATACTAATTATGACAGGTAACTGTAACTTCGCTACTAATTATGACAAGTAACTCTTATTTCGATACAAATTATGGCAGGTAACTCTAACGTCGATACTAATTATGACAGGTAACAGTAACTTCGATACTAATTATGGCAGGTAACTGTAACTTCGATACTATTTATGACAGGTAACAGTAACTTCGATGCTAATTATGACAAGTAACTGTAACTTCGATACTAATTATGACAGGTAACTGTAACTTCGTTACTAATTATGACAAGTAACTGTAATTTCGTTACAAATTATGGCAGGTAATTGTAATTTCGATACAAATTTTGGCAGGTAACTGTACCTTCGATACTAATTATGACAGGTAAGAGTAACTTCGATATTAATTATGACAGGAAACTGTAACTTGGTTACTAATTATGACAAGTAACTGTAATTTCGATACAAATTATGACAGGTAACTGTTACTTCGTAACTAATTATGACAAGTAACTGTAATTTCGATACAAATTATGGCAGGTAACAGTACCTTCGATACTAATTATGACAGGTAACTGTAACTTCGATACTATGACAAGGAACTGTAATTTCGATACAAATTATGGCAGGTAACTGTAACTTCGATACTAATTATGACAGGTAACAGTTACTTCGATACTAATTTTGACAAGTAACTATAACTTCGAATCAAATTATGACAGGTAACTGTAACTTCGATACTAATTATGACAAGAAACTCTAACTTCGTTACTAATTATGACAAGTAACAGTAATTTTGATAAAAAATTATGGTAGGTAACTGTAACTTCAATACTAATTATGACAGGTAACAGTAAATTCGATACTAATTATTACAGGTAACAGTAACTTCGATACTAATTATGACAGGTTACTGTAACATCGTTACTAATTATGTCAATTAACTGTAACTTCGATACTAATTATGATAAGTAACTGTAACTTGGATACTTATTATGACAGGTAACTGTAACTTCATGACTAATTATGACAAGAATCTGTAAATTCGATACTAATTATGACAGGTAACTGTAACTTCGATACTAATTATGACAGGTAACTGTAACTTCGCTACTAATTATGACAAGTAACTCTTATTTCGATACAAATTATGGCAGGTAACTCTAACGTCGATACTAATTATGACAGGTAACAGTAACTTAGATACTAATTATGACAAGTAACTGTAACTTCGATACTAATTATGACAGGTAACTGTAACTTCGTTACTAATTATGACAAGTAACTGTAATTACGTTACAAATTATGGCAGGTAATTGTAATTTCGATACTAATTATGACAGGTAACAGTAAATTCGATACTTATTATGACAAGTAACTGTAACTTCGATACTAATTATGACAGGTAACTGTAACTTCGTTACCAATTATGACAAGTAACTGTAATTTCGATACAAATTTTGGCAGGTAACTGTACCTTCGATACTAATTAATACAGGTAACAGTAACTTCGATACTAATTATGACAGGTTACTGTAACATCGTTACTAATTATGTCAAGTAACTGTAACTTCGATACTAATTATGACAAGTAACTGTACTTCGATACTTATTATGACAGGTAACTGTAACTTCATGACTAATTATGACAAGAAACTGTAAATTCGATACTAATTATGACAGGTAACTGTAACTTCGATACTAATTATGACTATTAACTGTAACTTCGATACTAATTATGACAAGTAACTGTAATTTCGATACAAATTATGACAGGTAACTGTTACTTCGTAACTAATTATGACAAGTAACTGTAATTTCGATACAAATTATGGCAGGTAACAGTACCTTCGATACTAATTATGACAGGTAACTGTATCTTCGATACTATGACAAGGAACTGTAATTTCGATACAAATTATGGCAGGTAACTGTAACTTCGATTCTAATTATGACAGGTAACAGTTACTTCGATACTAATTTTGACAAGTAACTATAACTTCGAATCAAATTATGACAGGTAACTGAAACTTCGATACTAATTATGACAAGAAACTCTAACTTCGTTACTAATTATGACAAGTAACAGTAATTTTGATAAAAAATTATGGTAGGTAACTGTAACGTCAATACTAATTATGACAGGTAACAGTAACTTCGATACTAATTAATACAGGTAACAGTAACTTCGATACTAATTATGACAGGTTACTGTAACATCGTTACTAATTATGTCAAGTAACTGTAACTTCGATACTAATTATGACAAGTAACTGTACTTCGATACTTATTATGACAGGTAACTGTAACTTCATGACTAATTATGACAAGAAACTGTAAATTCGATACTAATTATGACAGGTAACTGTAACTTCGATACTAATTATGACTATTAACTGTAACTTCGATACTAATTATGACAAGTAACTGTAACTTCGTTACTAATTATGACAAGGAACTGTAACTTCGATACTTATTATGACAGGTAACTGTATTTCGATACTAATTATGACAAGTAACTGTAACTTCGATACTAATTATGACAGGTAACTGTAACTTCGTTACTAATTATGACAAGTAACTGTAATTTCGTTACAAATTATGGCAGGTAATTGTAATTTCGATACTAATTATGACAGGTAACAGTAACTTCGATACTTATTATGACAAGTAACTGTAACTTCGATACTACTTATGACAGGTAACTGTAACTTCGATACTAATTATGACAGGTAACTGTAACTTCGATACTAATTATGACAGGTAACAGTAACTTCGATACTAATTATGACAATTAACTGTAATTTCGATACTAATTATTACAGGTAAAAGTAACTTAGATACTAATTATGTCAAGTAACTGTAACTTCGATACTAATTATGACAAGTAACTGTAACTTCGGTACTTATTATGACAGGTAACTGTAACTTCATTACTAATTATGACAAAAAACTGTAACTTCGATACTAATTATGACAGGTAACAGTAACTTCGATATTAATTATGACAAGTAACAGTTACTTCGATACTAATTATGACAAGTAACTGTAATTTCGATACAAATTTTGGCAGGTAACTGTAACTTCGATACTAATTATGACAGGTAATAGTAACTTAGATACTAATTATGACAAGAAACTGTAACTTCGATACTAATTATGACAGTTATCTGTAACTTCGCTACTAATTATGACAAGTAACTCTTATTTCGATACAAATTATGGCAGGTAAATCTAACGTCGATACTAATTATGACAGGTAACAGTAACTTCGATACTTATTATGACAAGTAACTGTAACTTCGATACTAATTATGACAGGTAACTGTAACTTCGTTACTAATTATGACAAGTAACTGTAATTTCGATACAAATTTTGGCAGGTAACTGTACCTTCGATACTAATTATGACAGGTAAGAGTAACTTCGATATTAATTATGACAGGAAACTGTAACTTCGTTACTAATTATGACAAGTAACTGTAATTTCGATACAAATTATGACAGGTAACTGTTACTTCGTAACTAATTATGACAAGTAACTGTAATTTCGATACAAATTATGGCAGGTAACAGTACCTTCGATACTAATTATGACAGGTAACTGTAACTTCGATACTATGACAAGGAACTGTAATTTCGATACAAATTATGGCAGGTAACTGTAACTTCGATACTAATTATGACGGGTAACAGTTACTTCGATACTAATTTTGACAAGTAACTATAACTTCGAATCAAATTATGACAGGTAACTGTACCTTCGATACTAATTATGACAAGAAACTCTAACTTCGTTACTAATTATGACAAGTAACAGTAATTTTGATAAAAAATTATGGTAGGTAACTGTAACTTCAATACTAATTATGACAGGTAACAGTAACTTCGATACTAATTAATACAGGTAACAGTAACTTCGATACTAATTATGACAGGTTACTGTAACATCGTTACTAATTATGTCAAGTAACTGTAACGTCGATACATTTATGACAAGTAACTGTAACTTCGATACTTATTATGACAGGTAACTGTAACTTCATGACTAATTATGACAAGAAACTGTAAATTCGATACTAATTATGACAGGTAACTGTAACTTCGATACTAATTATGACTATTAACTGTAACTTCGATACTAATTATGACAAGTAACTGTAACGTCGATACTTATTATGACAGGTAACAGTAACTTCGATATTAATTATGACAACAGTAACCTCGATACTAATTCTGACAAGTAACTGTAATTTCGATACAAATTTTGGCAGGTCACTGTAACTTCGATACTAATTATGACAGGTAACAGTAACTTCGATACTAATTATGACAAGTAACTGTAACTTCGATACTAATTATGACAGGTAACTGTAACTTCGATACTAATTATGACAGTTAACTGTAACTTCGTTACTAATTAGTACAAGTAACTGTAATTTCGATACAAATAATGGCATGTAACTGTAACTTCGATACTTATTATGACAGGCAACAGTAACTTCGATAAAAATTATGACAAGTAACTGTAAATTCGATACTAATTATGACAAGGAACTGTAACTTCGATACTTATTATGACAGGTAACTGTAACTTCGATACTAATTATGACAAGTAACTGTAACTTCGATACTAATTATGACAGGTAACTGTAACTTCGTTACTAGTTATGACAAGTAACTGTAATTTCGTTACAAATTATTGCAGGTAATTGTAATTTCGATACTAATTATGACAGGTAACAGTAACTTCGATACTTATTACGACAAGTAACTGTAACTTCGATAATAATTATGACAGGTCTCTGTAACTTCGATACTAATTATGACAGGTAACAGTAACTTCGATACTAATTATGACAGGTAACAGTTACTTCGATACTAATTTTGACAAGTAACTATAACTTCGAATCTAATTATGACAGGTAACTGTAACTTCGATACTAATTATGACAAGAAACTCTAACTTCGTTACTAATTATGACAAGTAACAGTTATTTTGATAAAAAATTATGGTAGGTAACAGTAACTTCGATACTAATTATGACAGGTAACAGTAACATCGATAAAAATTATGACAAGTAACTGTAATTTCGATACTAATTATGACAGGTAACAGTAACTTCGATACCAATTATGTCAAGTAACTATAACTTCGATACTAATTATGACAAGTAACTGTAACTTCGATACTTATTATGACAGGTAACTGTAACTTCATTACTAATTATGACATGAAACTGTAACTTCGATACTAATTATGACAGGTAACTGTAACTTCGGTACTAATTATGACAAGTAACTGTATCTTCGATACTAGTTATGACAAGTAACTGTAACTTCGATACTAATTATGAGGGGTAACAGTAACTTCGATATTAATTATGACAAGTAACAGTAACTTCGATACTAATTATGACAAGTAACTGTAATTTCGATACAAATTTTTGCAGGTAACTATAACTTCGATACTAATTATGACAGGTAACAGTAACTTCGATACTAATTATGACAAGTAACTGTAACTTCGATACTAATTATGACAGGTAACTGTAACTTCGTTACTAATTATGACATGTAACTCTTATTTCGATACAAATTATGGCAGGTAACTCTAACTTCGATACTAATTATGACAGGTAACAGTAACTTCGATACTAATTATGGCAGGTAACTGTAACTTCGATACTAATTATGACAGGTAACAGTAACTTCGATACTAATTATGACAAGTAACTGCAACTTCGATACTAATTATGACAGGTAACTGTAACTTCGTTACTAATTATGACAAGTAACTGTAATTTCGTTACAAATTATGGCAGGTAATTGTAATTTCGATACTAATTATGATAGGTAACAGTAACTTCGATACTTATTATGACAAGTAACTGTAACGTCGATACAAATTATGACAGGTAACTGTTACTTCGTAACTAATTATGACAAGTAACTGTAATTTCGATACAAATTATGGCAGGTAACAGTACCTTCGATACTAATTATGACAGGTAACTGTAACTTCGATACTAATTATGTCAAGGAACTGTAATTTCGATACAAATTATGGCAGGTAACAGTAACTTCGATACTAATTATGACAGGTAACTGTAACTTCGTTACTAATTATGACAAGTAACTTTAATTTCGATACTAATTATGGCAGGTAACTGTAACTTCGTTACTAATTATGACAAGTCCCTGTAATTTCGATACAAATTATGGCAGGTAACTGTAACTTCGATACTAATTATGTCAGGTAACAGTAACTTCGATACTAATTAATACAGGTAACAGTAACTGCGATACTAAATATGACAGGTTACTGTAACATCGTTACTAATTATGTCAAGTAACTGTAACTTCGGTACTAATTATGACAATAAACTGTAACTTCGATACTTATTATGACAGGTAACTGTAACTTCATTACTAATTATGACAAGAAACTGTAAATTCGATACTAATTATGACAGGTAACTGTAACGTCGATACTAATTATGACAAGTAACTGTAACTTCGATACTAATTATGACAGGTAACTGTAACGTCGATACTAATTATTACAGGTAACAGTAACTTCGATATTAATTATGACAACAGTAACCTCGATACTAACTATGACAAGTAACTGTAATTTCGATACAAATTTTGGCAGGTCACTGTAACTTCGATACTTATTATGACAGGTAACAGTAACTTCGATACTAAATATGACAAGTAACTGTAACTTCGATACTAATTATGACAGGTAACTGTAACTTCGTTACTAATTATGACAAGTAACTGTAATTTCGATACAAATTATGGCAGGTAACGGTAACTTCGATATTAATTATGACAGGTAACAGTAACTTCGATACCAATTATGACAGGTAACTGCAACTTCGTTACTAATTATGACAAGTAACTGTAATTTCTATATTAATTAAGGCAAGTAACTGTAACTTCGTTACTAATTATGACAAGTAACTGTAATTTCGATACAAATTATGGCAGGTAACTGTAACTTCGGTACTAATTATGACAGGTAACAGTAACTTCGATACTAATTATGACAGAAAACAGTAACTTCGATACTAATTATGACAAGTAACAGTAACTTCGATAATAATTATGGCAGGTAACTGTAACTTCGATACTAATTATGACAGTTAACTGTAACTTCGTTACTAATTATGACAAGTAACTGTAATTTCGATACAAATTATGGCAGGTTACTGTAACTTCGATACTAATTAGGACAAGTAACTGTAACTTCCATACTAATTATGACAGGTTACTGTAACTTCGTTACTAATTATGACATGTAACTGTAATTTCGATACAACTTTTGGCAGGTAACTGTATCTTCGATACTAGTTATGACAGGTAACAGTAACTTCGATACTAATTATGACAAGTAACTGTAACTTCGATACTAATTATGACAGGTAACTGTAACTTCGTTGCTAATTATGACAAGTAACTGTAATTTCAATACAAATTATGGCAGGTAACTGTAACTTCGATACTAATTATGACAGGTAACAGTAACGTCGATACATATTATGACAAGTAACTAAAACTTCGATACAAATTATGACAGGTAACTATAACTTCGATACTAAATATGACAAGAAACTCTAACTTCGATACTTATTATGACAAGTAACTGTAACTTCGACACTAATTATGACAGGTAACTGTAACTTCGTTACTAATTATGACAAGTAACTGTAATTTCGATACAAATTTTGGCAGGTAACTGTACCTTCGATACTAATTATGACAGGTAAGAGTAACTTCGATATTAAATATGACAGGAAACTGTAACTTCGTTACTAATTATGACAAGTAACTGTAATTTCGATACAAATTATGACAGGTAACTGTTAATTCGTAACTAATTATGACAAGTAACTGTAATTTCGATACAAATTATGGCAGGTAACAGTACCTTCGATACTAATTATGAGAGGTAACTTTAACTTCGATACTAATTATGACAAGGAACTGTAATTTCGATACAAATTATGGCAGGTAACTGTAACTTCGATACTAATTATGACAGGTAACAGTAACTTCGATACTAATTAATACAGGTAACAGTAACTTCGATACTAATTATGACAGGTTACTGTAACATCGTTACTAATTATGTCAAGTAACTGTAACTTCGATACTAATTATGACAAGTAACTGTACTTCGATACTTATTATAACAGGTAACTGTAACTTCATGACTAATTATGACAAGAAACTGTAAATTCGATACTAATTAAGACAGGTAACTGTAACTTCGATACTAATTATGACTATTAACTGTAACTTCGATACTAATTATGACAAGTAACTGTAACTTCGTTACTAATTATGACAAGGAACTGTAACTTCGATACTTATTATGACAGGTAACTGTAACTTCGATACTTATTATGACAAGTAACTGTAACTTCGATACTAATTATGACAGGTAACTGTAACTTCGTTACTAATTATGACAAGTAACTGTAATTTCGTTACAAATTATGGCAGGTAATTGTAATTTCGATACTAATTATGACAGGTAACAGTAACTTCGATACTTATTATGACAAGTAACTGTAACTTCGATACTACTTATGACAGGTAACTGTAACTTCGATACTAATTATGACAGGTAACTGTAACTTCGATACTAATTGTGACAGGTAACAGTAACTTCGATACTAATTATGACAATTTACTGTAATTTCGATACTAATTATTACAGGTAACAGTAACTTAGATACTAATTATGTCAAGTAACTGTAACTTCGATACTAATTATGACAAGTAACTGTAACTTCGATACTTATTATGACAGGTAA
This sequence comes from Meconema thalassinum, assembly GCA_946902985.2. Lineage (NCBI taxonomy): Eukaryota > Metazoa > Arthropoda > Insecta > Orthoptera > Tettigoniidae > Meconema > Meconema thalassinum. The sequence continues at coordinate 1,673,428,057 of OX336388.2, read as the reverse complement.
CTGTAACTTCATTACTAATTATGACAAAAAACTGTAACTTCGATACTAATTATGACAGGTAACAGTAACTTCGATATTAATTATGACAAGTAACAGTTACTTCGATACTAATTATGACAAGTAACTGTAACTTCGATACAAATTTTGGCAGGTAACTGTAACTTCGTTACTAATTATGACAACTAACTGTAATTTCGATACAAATTTTGGCAGGTAACTGTACCTTCGATACTAATTATGACAGGTAAGAGTAACTTCGATATTAATTATGACAGGAAACTGTAACTTCGTTACTAATTATGACAAGTAACTGTAATTTCGATACAAATTATGACAGGTAACTGTTACTTCGTAACTAATTATGACAAGTAACTGTAATTTCGATACAAATTATGGCAGGTAACAGTACCTTCGATACTAATTATGACAGGTAACTGTAACTTCGATACTATGACAAGGAACTGTAATTTCGATACAAATTATGGCAGGTAACTGTAACTTCGATACTAATTATGACAGGTAACAGTTACTTCGATACTAATTTTGACAAGTAAATATAACTTCGAATCAAATTATGACAGGTAACTGTATCTTCGATACTAATTAAGACAAGAAACTCTAACTTCGTTACTAATTATGACAAGTAACAGTAATTTTGATAAAAAATTATGATAGGTAACTGTAACTTCAATACTAATTATGACAGGTAACAGTAACTTCGATACTAATTAATACAGGTAACAGTAACTTCGATACTAATTATGACAGGTTACTGTAACATCGTTACTAATTATGTCAAGTAACTGTAACGTCGATACTAATTATGACAAGTAACTGTAACTTCGATACTTATTATGACAGGTAACTGTAACTTCATGACTAATTATGACAAGAAACTGTAAATTCGATACTAATTATGATAGGTAACTGTAACTTCGATACTAATTATGACTATTAACTGTAACTTCGATACTAATTATGACAAGTAACTGTAACGTCGATACTTATTATGACAGGTAACAGTAACTTCGATATTAATTATGACAACAGTAACCTCGATACTAATTATGACAAGTAACTGTAATTTCGATACAAATATTGGCAGGTCACTGTAACTTCGATACTAATTATGACAGGTAACAGTAACTTCGATACTAATTATGACAAGTAACTGTAACTTCGATACTAATTATGACAGGTAACTGTAACTTCGATACTAATTATGACAGTTAACTGTAACTTCGTTACTAATTAGTACAAGTAACTGTAATTTCGATACAAATAATGGCATGTAACTGTAACTTCGATACTTATTATGACAGGCAACAGTAACTTCGATAAAAATTATGACAAGTAACTGTAAATTCGATACTAATTATGACAAGGAACTGTAACTTCGATACTTATTATGACAGGTAACTGTAACCTCGATACTAATTATGACAAGTAACTGTAACTTCGATACTAATTATGACAGGTAACTGTAACTTCGTTACTAATTATGACAAGTAACTGTAATTTCGTTACAAATTATTGCAGGTAATTGTAATTTCGATACTAATTATGACAGGTAACAGTAACTTTGATACTTATTACGACAAGTAACTGTAACTTCGATACTAATTATGACAGGTCTCTGTAACTTCGATACTAATTATGACAGGTAACAGTAACTTCGATACTAATTATGATAGGTAACAGTTACTTCGATACTAATTATGACAAGTAACTGTAATTTCGATACAAATTTTGGCAGGTAACTGTAACTTCGATACTAATTATGACAGGTAACAGTAACTTCGATACTAATTATGACAAGAAACTGTAACTTCGATACTAATTATGACAGGTAACTGTAACTTCGCTACTAATTATGACAAGTAACTCTTATTTCGATACAAATTATGGCAGGTAACTCTAACGTCGATACTAATTATGACAGGTAACAGTAACTTCGATACTAATTATGGCAGGTAACTGTAACTTCGATACTAATTATGACAGGTAACAGTAACTTCGATGCTAATTATGACAAGTAACTGTAACTTCGATACTAATTATGACAGGTAACTGTAACTTCGTTACTAATTATGACAAGTAACTGTAATTTCGTTACAAATTATGGCAGGTAATTGTAATTTCGATACAAATTTTGGCAGGTAACTGTACCTTCGATACTAATTATGACAGGTAAGAGTAACTTCGATATTAATTATGACAGGAAACTGTAACTTCGTTACTAATTATGACAAGTAACTGTAATTTCGAAACAAATTATGACAGGTAACTGTTACTTCGTAACTAATTATGACAAGTAACTGTAATTTCGATACAAATTATGGCAGGTAACAGTACCTTCGATACTAATTATGACAGGTAACTGTAACTTCGATACTATGACAAGGAACTGTAATTTCGATACAAATTATGGCAGGTAACTGTAACTTCGATACTAATTATGACAGGTAACAGTTACTTCGATACTAATTTTGACAAGTAACTATAACTTCGAATCAAATTATGACAGGTAACTGTAACTTCGATACTAATTATGACAAGAAACTCTAACTTCGTTACTAATTATGACAAGTAACAGTAATTTTGATAAAAAATTATGGTAGGTAACTGTAACTTCAATACTAATTATGACAGGTAACAGTAACTTCGATACTAATTATTACAGGTAACAGTAACTTCGATACTAATTATGACAGGTTACTGTAACATCGTTACTAATTATGTCAAGTAACTGTAACTTCGATACTAATTATGATAAGTAACTGTAACTTCGATACTTATTATGACAGGTAACTGTAACTTCATGACTAATTATGACAAGAAACTGTAAATTCGATACTAATTATGACAGGTAACTGTAACTTCGATACTAATTATGACAGGTAACTGTAACTTCGCTACTAATTATGACAAGTAACTCTTATTTCGATACAAATTATGGCAGGTAACTCTAACGTCGATACTAATTATGTCAGGTAACAGTAACTTAGATACTAATTATGACAAGTAACTGTAACTTCGATACTAATTATGACAGGTAACTGTAACTTCGTTACTAATTATGACAAGTAACTGTAATTACGTTACAAATTATGGCAGGTAATTGTAATTTCGATACTAATTATGACAGGTAACAGTAAATTCGATACTTATTATGACAAGTAACTGTAACTTCGATACTAATTATGACAGGTAACTGTAACTTCGTTACTAATTATGACAAGTAACTGTAATTTCGATACAAATTTTGGCAGGTAACTGTACCTTCGATACTAATTATGACAGGTAAGAGTAACTTCGATATTAATTATGACAGGAAATTGTAACTTCGTTACTAATTATGACAAGTAACTGTAATTTCGATACAAATTATGACAGGTAACTGTTACTTCGTAACTAATTATGACAAGTAACTGTAATTTCGATACAAATTATGGCAGGTAACAGTACCTTCGATACTAATTATGACAGGTAACTGTAACTTCGATACTATGACAAGGAACAGTAATTTCGATACAAATTATGGCAGGTAACTGTAACTTCGATTCTAATTATGACAGGTAACAGTTACTTCGATACTAATTTTGACAAGTAACTATAACTTCGAATCAAATTATGACAGGTAACTGTAACTTCGATACTAATTATGACAAGAAACTCTAACTTCGTTACTAATTATGACAAGTAACAGTAATTTTGATAAAAAATTATGGTAGGTAACTGTAACGTCAATACTAATTATGACAGGTAACAGTAACTTCGATACTAATTAATACAGGTAACAGTAACTTCGATACTAATTATGACAGGTTACTGTAACATCGTTACTAATTATGTCAAGTAACTGTAACTTCGATACTAATTATGACAAGTAACTGTACTTCGATACTTATTATGACAGGTAACTGTAACTTCATGACTAATTATGACAAGAAACTGTAAATTCGATACTAATTATGACAGGTAACTGTAACTTCGATACTAATTATGACTATTACCTGTAACTTCGATACTAATTATGACAAGTAACTGTAACTTCGTTACTAATTATGACAAGGAACTGTAACTTCGATACTTATTATGACAGGTAACTGTATTTCGATACTAATTATGACAAGTAACTGTAACTTCGATACTAATTATGACAGGTAACTGTAACTTCGTTACTAATTATGACAAGTAACTGTAATTTCGTTACAAATTATGGCAGGTAATTGTAATTTCGATACTAATTATGACAGGTAACAGTAACTTCGATACTTATTATGACAAGTAACTGTAACTTCGATACTACTTATGACAGGTAACTGTAACTTCGATACTAATTATGACAGGTAACTGTAACTTCGATACTAATTATGACAGGTAACAGTAACTTCGATACTAATTATGACAATTAACTGTAATTTCGATACTAATTATTACAGGTAACAGTAACTTAGATACTAATTATGTCAAGTAACTGTAACTTCGATACTAATTATGACAAGTAACTGTAACTTCGATACGTATTATGACAGGTAACTGTAACTTCATTACTAATTATGACAAAAAACTGTAACTTCGATACTAATTATGACAGGTAACAGTAACTTCGATATTAATTATGACAAGTAACAGTTACTTCGATACTAATTATGACAAGTAACTGTAATTTCGATACAAATTTTGGCAGGTAACTGTAACTTCGATACTAATTATGACAGGTAATAGTAACTTAGATACTAATTATGACAAGAAACTGTAACTTCGATACTAAATATGACAGGTATCTGTAACTTTGCTACTAATTATGACAAGTAACTCTTATTTCGATACAAATTATGGCAGGTAAATCTAACGTCGATACTAATTATGACAGGTAACAATAACTTCGATACTTATTATGACAAGTAACTGTAACTTCGATACTAATTATGACAGGTAACTGTAACTTCGTTACTAATTATGACAAGTAACTGTAATTTCGATACAAATTTTGGCAGGTAACTGTACCTTCGATACTAATTATGACAGGTAAGAGTAACTTCGATATTAATTATGACAGGAAACTGTAACTTCGTTACTAATTATGACAAGTAACTGTAATTTCGATACAAATTATGACAGGTAAATGTTACTTCGTAACTAATTATGACAAGTAACTGTAATTTCGATACAAATTATGGCAGGTAACAGTACCTTCGATACTAATTATGACAGGTAACTGTAACTTCGATACTATGACAAGGAACTGTAATTTCGATACAAATTATGGCAGGTAACTGTAACTTCGATACTAATTATGACGGGTAACAGTTACTTCGATACTAATTTTGACAAGTAACTATAACTTCGAATCAAATTATGACAGGTAACTGTATCTTCGATACTAATTATGACAAGAAACTCTAACTTCGTTACTAATTATGACAAGTAACAGTAATTTTGATAAAAAATTATGGTAGGTAACTGTAACTTCAATACTAATTATGACAGGTAACAGTAACTTCGATACTAATTAATACAGGTAACAGTAACTTCGATACTAATTATGACAGGTTACTGTAACATCGTTACTAATTATGTCAAGTATCTGTAACGTCGATACTAATTATGACAAGTAACTGTAACTTCGATACTTATTATGACAGGTAACTGTAACTTCATGACTAATTATGACAAGAAACTGTAAATTCGATACTAATTATGACAGGTAACTGTAACTTCGATACTAATTATGACTATTAACTGTAACTTCGATACTAATTATGACAAGTAACTGTAACGTCGATACTTATTATGACAGGTAACAGTAACTTCGATATTAATTATGACAACAGTAACCTCGATACTAATTATGACAAGTAACTGTAATTTCGATACAAATTTTGGCAGGTCACTGTAACTTCGATACTAATTATGACAGGTAACAGTAACTTCGATACTAATTATGACAAGTAACTGTAACTTCGATACTAATTATGACAGGTAACTGTAACTTCGATACTAATTATGACAGTTAACTGTAACTTCGTTACTAATTAGTACAAGTAACTGTAATTTCGATACAAATAATGGCATGTAACTGTAACTTCGATACATATTATGACAGGCAACAGTAACTTCGATAAAAATTATGACAAGTAACTGTAAATTCGATACTAATTATGACAAGGAACTGTAACTTCGATACTTATTATGACAGGTAACTGTAACTTCGATACTAATTATGACAAGTAACTGTAACTTCGATACTAATTATGACAGGTAACTGTAACTTCGTTACTAATTATGACAAGTAACTGTAATTTCGTTACAAATTATTGCAGGTAATTGTAATTTCGATACTAATTATGACAGGTAACAGTAACTTCGATACTTATTACGACAAGTAACTGTAACTTCGATACTAATTATGACAGGTCTCTGTAACTTCGATACTAATTATGACAGGTAACAGTAACTTCGATACTAATTATGACAGGTAACAGTTACTTCGATACTAATTTTGACAAGTAACTATAACTTCGAATCAAATTATGACAGGTAACTGTAACTTCGATACTAATTATGACAAGAAACTCTAACTTCGTTACTAATTATGACAAGTAACAGTTATTTTGATAAAAAATTATGGTAGGTAACAGTAACTTCGATACTAATTATGACAGGTAACAGTAACATCGATAAAAATTATGACAAGTAACCGTAATTTCGATACTAATTATGACAGGTAACAGTAACTTCGATACCAATTATGTCAAGTAACTGTAACTTCGATACTAATTATGACAAGTAACTGTAACTTCGATACTTATTATGACAGGTAACTGTAACTTCATTACTAATTATGACATGAAACTGTAACTTCGATACTAATTATGACAGGTAATTGTAACTTCGGTACTAATTATGACAAGTAACTGTAACTTCGATACTAGTTATGACAAGTAACTGTAACTTCGATACTAATTATGAGGGGTAACAGTAACTTCGATATTAATTATGACAAGTAACAGTAACTTCGATACTAATTATGACAAGTATCTGTAATTTCGATACAAATTTTTGCAGGTAACTGTAACTTCGATACTAATTATGACAGGTAACTGTAACTTCGTTACTAATTATGACAAGTAACTGTAATTTCGTTACAAATTATGGCAGGTAATTGTAATTTCGATACTAATTATGATAGGTAACAGTAACGTCGATACTAATTATGACAAGTAACTGTAACTTCGATACTAATTATGACAGGTAACTGTAACTTCGTTACTAATTATGACAAGTAACTCTTATTTCGATACAAATTATGGCAGGTAACTCTAACTTCGATACTAATTATGACAGGTAACAGTAACTTCGATACTAATTATGGCAGGTAACTGTACCTTCGATACTAATTATGACAGGTAAGAGTAACTTCGATATTAATTATGACAGGAAACTGTAACTTCGTTACTAATTATGACAAGTAACTGTAATTTCGATACAAATTATGACAGGTAACTGTTACTTCGTAACTAATTATGACAAGTAACTGTAATTTCGATACAAATTATGGCAGGTAACAGTACCTTCGATACGAATTATGACAGGTAACTGTAACTTCGATACTATGACAAGGAACTGTAATTTCGATACAAATTATGGCAGGTAACTGTAACTTCGATACTAATTATGACAGGTAACAGTTACTTCGATACTAATTTTGACAAGTAACTATAACTTCGAATCAAATTATGACAGGTAACTGTATCTTCGATACTAATTAAGACAAGAAACTCTAACTTCGTTACTAATTATGACAAGTAACAGTAATTTTGATAAAAAATTATGATAGGTAACTGTAACTTCAATACTAATTATGACAGGTAACAGTAACTTCGATACTAATTAATACAGGTAACAGTAACTTCGATACTAATTATGACAGGTTACTGTAACATCGTTACTAATTATGTCAAGTAACTGTAACGTCGATACTAATTATGACAAGTAACTGTAACTTCGATACTTATTATGACAGGTAACTGTAACTTCATGACTAATTATGACAAGAAACTGTAAATTCGATACTTATTATGACAGGTAACTGTAACTTCGATACTAATTATGACTATTAACTGTAACTTCGATACTAATTATGACAAGTAACTGTAACGTCGATACTTATTATGACAGGTAACAGTAACTTCGATATTAATTATGACAACAGTAACCTCGATACTAATTATGACAAGTAACTGTAATTTCGATACAAATTTTGGCAGGTCACTGTAACTTCGATACTAATTATGACAGGTAACAGTAACTTCGATACTAATTATGACAAGTAACTGTAACTTCGATACTAATTATTACAGGTAACTGTAACTTCGATACTAATTATGACAGTTAACTGTAACTTCGTTACTAATTAGTACAAGTAACTGTAATTTCGATACAAATAATGGCATGTAACTGTAACTTCGATACTTATTATGACAGGCAACAGTAACTTCGATAAAAATTATGACAAGTAACTGTAAATTCGATACTAATTATGACAAGGAACTGTAACTTCGATACTTATTATGACAGGTAACTGTAACCTCGATACTAATTATGACAAGTAACTGTAACTTCGATACTAATTATGACAGGTAACTGTAACTTCGTTACTAATTATGACAAGTAACTGTAATTTCGTTACAAATTATTGCAGGTAATTGTAATTTCGATACTAATTATGACAGGTAACAGTAACTTTGATACTTATTACGACAAGTAACTGTAACTTCGATACTAATTATGACAGGTCTCTGTAACTTCGATACAAATTATGACAGGTAACAGTAACTTCGATACTAATTATGATAGGTAACAGTTACTTCGATACTAATTATGACAAGTAACTGTAATTTCGATACAAATTTTGGCAGGTAACTGTAACTTCGATACTAATTATGACAGGTAACAGTAACTTCGATACTAATTATGACAAGAAACTGTAACTTCGATACTAATTATGACAGGTAACTGTAACTTCGCTACTAATTATGACAAGTAACTCTTATTTCGATACAAATTATGGCAGGTAACTCTAACGTCGATACTAATTATGACAGGTAACAGTAACTTCGATACTAATTATGGCAGGTAACTGTAACTTCGATACTAATTATGACAGGTAACAGTAACTTCGATGCTAATTATGACAAGTAACTGTAACTTCGATACTAATTATGACAGGTAACTGTAACTTCGTTACTAATTATGACAAGTAACTGTAATTTCGTTACAAATTATGGCAGGTAATTGTAATTTCGATACAAATTTTGGCAGGTAACTGTACCTTCGATACTAATTATGACAGGTAAGAGTAACTTCGATATTAATTATGACAGGAAACTGTAACTTCGTTACTAATTATGACAAGTAACTGTAATTTCGATACAAATTATGACAGGTAACTGTTACTTCGTAACTAATTATGACAAGTAACTGTAATTTCGATACAAATTATGGCAGGTAACAGTACCTTCGATACTAATTATGACAGGTAACTGTAACTTCGATACTATGACAAGGAACTGTAATTTCGATACAAATTATGGCAGGTAACTGTAACTTCGATACTAATTATGACAGGTAACAGTTACTTCGATACTAATTTTGACAAGTAACTATAACTTCGAATCAAATTATGACAGGTAACTGTAACTTCGATACTAATTATGACAAGAAACTCTAACTTCGTTACTAATTATGACAAGTAACAGTAATTTTGATAAAAAATTATGGTAGGTAACTGTAACTTCAATACTAATTATGACAGGTAACAGTAACATCGATACTCATTATTACAGGTAACAGTAACTTCGATACTAATTATGACAGGTTACTGTAACATCGTTACTAATTATGTCAAGTAACTGTAACTTCGATACTAATTATGATAAGTAACTGTAACTTCGATACTTATTATGACAGGTAACTGTAACTTCATGACTAATTATGACAAGAAACTGTAAATTCGATACTAATTATGACAGGTAACTGTAACTTCGATACTAATTATGACAGGTAACTGTAACTTCGCTACTAATTATGACAAGTAACTCTTATTTCGATACAAATTATGGCAGGTAACTCTAACGTCGATACTAATTATGACAGGTAACAGTAACTTAGATACTAATTATGACAAGTAACTGTAACTTCGATACTAATTATGACAGGTAACTGTAACTTCGTTACTAATTATGACAAGTAACTGGAATTACGTTACAAATTATGGCAGGTAATTGTAATTTCGATACTAATTATGACAGGTAACAGTAAATTCGATACTTATTATGACAAGTAACTGTAACTTCGATACTAATTATGACAGGTAACTGTAACTTCGTTACTAATTATGACAAGTAACTGTAATTTCGATACAAATTTTCGCAGGTAACTGTACCTTCGATACTAATTATGACAGGTAAGAGTAACTTCGATATTAATTATGACAGGAAATTGTAACTTCGTTACTAATTATGACAAGTAACTGTAATTTCGATACAAATTATGACAGGTAACTGTTACTTCGTAACTAATTATGACAAGTAACTGTAATTTCGATACAAATTATGGCAGGTAACAGTACCTTCGATACTAATTATGACAGGTAACTGTAACTTCGATACTATGACAAGGAACTGTAATTTCGATACAAATTATGGCAGGTAACTGTAACTTCGATTCTAATTATGACAGGTAACAGTTACTTCGATACTAATTTTGACAAGTAACTATAACTTCGAATCAAATTATGACAGGTAACTGTAACTTCGATACTAATTATGACAAGAAACTCTAACTTCGTTACTAATTATGACAAGTAACAGTAATTTTGATAAAAAATTATGGTAGGTAACTGTAACGTCAATACTAATTATGACAGGTAACAGTAACTTCGATACTAATTAATACAGGTAACAGTAACTTCGATACTAATTATGACAGGTTACTGTAACATCGTTACTAATTATGTCAAGTAACTGTAACTTCGATACTAATTATGACAAGTAACTGTACTTCGATACTTATTATGACAGGTAACTGTAACTTCATGACTAATTATGACAAGAAACTGTAAATTCGATACTAATTATGACAGGTAACTGTAACTTCGATACTAATTATGACTATTAACTGTAACTTCGATACTAATTATGACAAGTAACTGTAACTTCGTTACTAATTATGACAAGGAACTGTAACTTCGATACTTATTATGACAGGTAACTGTATTTCGATACTAATTATGACAAGTAACTGTAACTTCGATACTAATTATGACAGGTAACTGTAACTTCGTTACTAATTATGACAAGTAACTGTAATTTCGTTACAAATTATGGCAGGTAATTGTAATTTCGATACTAATTATGACAGGTAACAGTAACTTCGATACTTATTATGACAAGTAACTGTAACTTCGATACTACTTATGACAGGTAACTGTAACTTCGATACTAATTATGACAGGTAACAGTAACTTCGATACTAATTATGACAATTAACTGTAATTTCGATACTAATTATTACAGGTAACAGTAACTTAGATACTAATTATGTCAAGTAACTGTAACTTCGATACTAATTATGACAAGTAACTGTAACTTCGATACTTATTATGACAGGTAACTGTAACTTCATTACTAATTATGACAAAAAACTGTAACTTCGATACTAATTATGACAGGTAACAGTAACTTCGATATTAATTATGACAAGTAACAGTTACTTCGATACTAATTATGACAAGTAACTGTAATTTCGATACAAATTTTGGCAGGTAACTGTAACTTCGATACTAATTATGACAGGTAATAGTAACTTAGATACTAATTATGACAAGAAACTGTAACTTCGATACTAATTATGACAGGTATCTGTAACTTCGCTACTAATTATGACAAGTAACTCTTATTTCGATACAAATTATGGCAGGTAAATCTAACGTCGATACTAATTATGACAGGTAACAGTAACTTCGATACTTATTATGACAAGTAACTGTAACTTCGATACTAATTATGACAGGTAACTGTAACTTCGTTACTAATTATGACAAGTAACTGTAATTTCGATACAAATTTCGGCAGGTAACTGTACCTTCGATACTAATTATGACAGGTAAGAGTAACTTCGATATTAATTATGACAGGAAACTGTAACTTCGTTACTAATTATGACAAGTAACTGTAATTTCGATACTAATTATGACAGGTAACTGTAACTTCGATACTATGACAAGGAACTGTAATTTCGATACAAATTATGGCAGGTAACTGTAACTTCGATACTAATTATGACGGGTAACAGTTACTTCGATACTAATTTTGACAAGTAACTATAACTTCGAATCAAATTATGACAGGTAACTGTATCTTCGATACTAATTATGACAAGAAACTCTAACTTCGTTACTAATTATGACAAGTAACAGTAATTTTGATAAAAAATTATGGTAGGTAACTGTAACTTCAATACTAATTATGACAGGTAACAGTAACTTCGATACTAATTAATACAGGTAACAGTAACTTCGATACTAATTATGACAGGTTACTGTAACATCGTTACTAATTATGTCAAGTATCTGTAACGTCGATACTAATTATGACAAGTAACTGTAACTTCGATACTTATTATGACAGGTAACTGTAACTTCAAGACTAATTATGACAAGAAACTGTAAATTCGATACTAATTATGACAGGTAACTGTAACTTCGATACTAATTATGACTATTAACTGTAACTTCGATACTAATTATGACAAGTAACTGTAACGTCGATACTTATTATGACAGGTAACAGTAACTTCGATATTAATTATGACAACAGTAACCTCGATACTAATTATGACAAGTAACTGTAATTTCGATACAAATTTTGGCAGGTCACTGTAACTTCGATACTAATTATGACAGGTAACAGTAACTTCGATACTAATTATGACAAGTAACTGTAACTTCGATACTAATTATGACAGGTAACTGTAACTTCGATACTAATTATGACAGTTAACTGTAACTTCGTTACTAATTAGTACAAGTAACTGTAATTTCGATACAAATAATGGCATGTAACTGTAACTTCGATACATATTATGACAGGCAACAGTAACTTCGATAAAAATTATGACAAGTAACTGTAAATTCGATACTAATTATGACAAGGAACTGTAACTTCGATACTTATTATGACAGGTAACTGTAACTTCGATACTAATTATGACAAGTAACTGTAACTTCGATACTAATTATGACAGGTAACTGTAACTTCGTTACTAATTATGACAAGTAACTGTAATTTCGTTACAAATTATTGCAGGTAATTGTAATTTCGATACTAATTATGACAGGTAACAGTAACTTCGATACTTATTACGACAAGTAACTGTAACTTCGATACTAATTATGACAGGTCTCTGTAACTTCGATACTAATTATGACAGGTAACAGTAACTTCGATACTAATTATGACAGGTAACAGTTACTTCGATACTAATTTTGACAAGTAACTATAACTTCGAATCAAATTATGACAGGTAACTGTAACTTCGATACTAATTATGACAAGAAACTCTAACTTCGTTACTAATTATGACAAGTAACAGTTATTTTGATAAAAAATTATGGTAGGTAACAGTAACTTCGATACTAATTATGACAGGTAACAGTAACATCGATAAAAATTATGACAAGTAACCGTAATTTCGATACTAATTATGACAGGTAACAGTAACTTCGATACCAATTATGTCAAGTAACTGTAACTTCGATACTAATTATGACAAGTAACTGTAACTTCGATACTTATTATGACAGGTAACTGTAACTTCATTACTAATTATGACATGAAACTGTAACTTCGATACTAATTATGACAGGTAATTGTAACTTCGGTACTAATTATGACAAGTAACTGTAACTTCGATACTAGTTATGACAAGTAACTGTAACTTCGATACTAATTATGAGGGGTAACAGTAACTTCGATATTAATTATGACAAGTAACAGTAACTTCGATACTAATTATGACAAGTATCTGTAATTTCGATACAAATTTTTGCAGGTAACTGTAACTTCGATACTAATTATGACAGGTAACTGTAACTTCGTTACTAATTATGACAAGTAACTGTAATTTCGTTACAAATTATGGCAGGTAATTGTAATTTCGATACTAATTATGATAGGTAACAGTAACGTCGATACTAATTATGACAAGTAACTGTAACTTCGATACTAATTATGACAGGTAACTGTAACTTCGTTACTAATTATGACAAGTAACTCTTATTTCGATACAAATTATGGCAGGTAACTCTAACTTCGATACTAATTATGACAGGTAACAGTAACTTCGATACTAATTATGGCAGGTAACTGTACCTTCGATACTAATTATGACAGGTAAGAGTAACTTCGATATTAATTATGACAGGAAACTGTAACTTCGTTACTAATTATGACAAGTAACTGTAATTTCGATACAAATTATGACAGGTAACTGTTACTTCGTAACTAATTATGACAAGTAACTGTAATTTCGATACAAATTATGGCAGGTAACAGTACCTTCGATACGAATTATGACAGGTAACTGTAACTTCGATACTATGACAAGGAACTGTAATTTCGATACAAATTATGGCAGGTAACTGTAACTTCGATACTAATTATGACAGGTAACAGTTACTTCGATACTAATTTTGACAAGTAACTATAACTTCGAATCAAATTATGACAGGTAACTGTATCTTCGATACTAATTAAGACAAGAAACTCTAACTTCGTTACTAATTATGACAAGTAACAGTAATTTTGATAAAAAATTATGATAGGTAACTGTAACTTCAATACTAATTATGACAGGTAACAGTAACTTCGATACTAATTAATACAGGTAACAGTAACTTCGATACTAATTATGACAGGTTACTGTAACATCGTTACTAATTATGTCAAGTAACTGTAACGTCGATACTAATTATGACAAGTAACTGTAACTTCGATACTTATTATGACAGGTAACTGTAACTTCATGACTAATTATGACAAGAAACTGTAAATTCGATACTTATTATGACAGGTAACTGTAACTTCGATACTAATTATGACTATTAACTGTAACTTCGATACTAATTATGACAAGTAACTGTAACGTCGATACTTATTATGACAGGTAACAGTAACTTCGATATTAATTATGACAACAGTAACCTCGATACTAATTATGACAAGTAACTGTAATTTCGATACAAATTTTGGCAGGTCACTGTAACTTCGATACTAATTATGACAGGTAACAGTAACTTCGATACTAATTATGACAAGTAACTGTAACTTCGATACTAATTATGACAGGTAACTGTAACTTCGATACTAATTATGACAGTTAACTGTAACTTCGTTACTAATTAGTACAAGTAACTGTAATTTCGATACAAATAATGGCATGTAACTGTAACTTCGATACTTATTATGACAGGCAACAGTAACTTCGATAAAAATTATGACAAGTAACTGTAAATTCGATACTAATTATGACAAGGAACTGTAACTTCGATACTTATTATGACAGGTAACTGTAACCTCGATACTAATTATGACAAGTAACTGTAACTTCGATACTAATTATGACAGGTAACTGTAACTTCGTTACTAATTATGACAAGTAACTGTAATTTCGTTACAAATTATTGCAGGTAATTGTAATTTCGATACTAATTATGACAGGTAACAGTAACTTTGATACTTATTACGACAAGTAACTGTAACTTCGATACTAATTATGACAGGTCTCTGTAACTTCGATACAAATTATGACAGGTAACAGTAACTTCGATACTAATTATGATAGGTAACAGTTACTTCGATACTAATTATGACAAGTAACTGTAATTTCGATACAAATTTTGGCAGGTAACTGTAACTTCGATACTAATTATGACAGGTAACAGTAACTTCGATACTAATTATGACAAGAAACTGTAACTTCGATACTAATTATGACAGGTAACTGTAACTTCGCTACTAATTATGACAAGTAACTCTCATTTCGATACAAATTATGGCAGGTAACTCTAACGTCGATACTAATTATGACAGGTAACAGTAACTTCGATACTAATTATGGCAGGTAACTGTAACTTCGATACTAATTATGACAGGTAACAGTAACTTCGATGCTAATTATGACAAGTAACTGTAACTTCGATACTAATTATGACAGGTAACTGTAACTTCGTTACTAATTATGACAAGTAACTGTAATTTCGTTACAAATTATGGCAGGTAATTGTAATTTCGATACAAATTTTGGCAGGTAACTGTACCTTCGATACTAATTATGACAGGTAAGAGTAACTTCGATATTAATTATGACAGGAAACTGTAACTTCGTTACTAATTATGACAAGTAACTGTAATTTCGATACAAATTATGACAGGTAACTGTTACTTCGTAACTAATTATGACAAGTAACTGTAATTTCGATACAAATTATGGCAGGTAACAGTACCTTCGATACTAATTATGACAGGTAACTGTAACTTCGATACTATGACAAGGAACTGTAATTTCGATACAAATTATGGCAGGTAACTGTAACTTCGATACTAATTATGACAGGTAACAGTTACTTCGATACTAATTTTGACAAGTAACTATAACTTCGAATCAAATTATGACAGGTAACTGTAACTTCGATACTAATTATGACAAGAAACTCTAACTTCGTTACTAATTATGACAAGTAACAGTAATTTTGATAAAAAATTATGGTAGGTAACTGTAACTTCAATACTAATTATGACAGGTAACAGTAACATCGATACTCATTATTACAGGTAACAGTAACTTCGATACTAATTATGACAGGTTACTGTAACATCGTTACTAATTATGTCAAGTAACTGTAACTTCGATACTAATTATGATAAGTAACTGTAACTTCGATACTTATTATGACAGGTAACTGTAACTTCATGACTAATTATGACAAGAAACTGTAAATTCGATACTAATTATGACAGGTAACTGTAACTTCGATACTAATTATGACAGGTAACTGTAACTTCGCTACTAATTATGACAAGTAACTCTTATTTCGATACAAATTATGGCAGGTAACTCTAACGTCGATACTAATTATGACAGGTAACAGTAACTTAGATACTAATTATGACAAGTAACTGTAACTTCGATACTAATTATGACAGGTAACTGTAACTTCGTTACTAATTATGACAAGTAACTGGAATTACGTTACAAATTATGGCAGGTAATTGTAATTTCGATACTAATTATGACAGGTAACAGTAAATTCGATACTTATTATGACAAGTAACTGT
This sequence comes from Meconema thalassinum, assembly GCA_946902985.2. Classification (NCBI taxonomy): domain Eukaryota; kingdom Metazoa; phylum Arthropoda; class Insecta; order Orthoptera; family Tettigoniidae; genus Meconema; species Meconema thalassinum. Next base: position 1,673,410,652 of record OX336388.2, on the reverse strand, counting down.
AACTTCGATACTAATTATGACAGGTAACTGTAACTTCGTTACTAATTATGACAAGTAACTGTAATTTCGATACAAATTTTCGCAGGTAACTGTACCTTCGATACTAATTATGACAGGTAAGAGTAACTTCGATATTAATTATGACAGGAAATTGTAACTTCGTTACTAATTATGACAAGTAACTGTAATTTCGATACAAATTATGACAGGTAACTGTTACTTCGTAACTAATTATGACAAGTAACTGTAATTTCGATACAAATTATGGCAGGTAACAGTACCTTCGATACTAATTATGACAGGTAACTGTAACTTCGATACTATGACAAGGAACTGTAATTTCGATACAAATTATGGCAGGTAACTGTAACTTCGATTCTAATTATGACAGGTAACAGTTACTTCGATACTAATTTTGACAAGTAACTATAACTTCGAATCAAATTATGACAGGTAACTGTAACTTCGATACTAATTATGACAAGAAACTCTAACTTCGTTACTAATTATGACAAGTAACAGTAATTTTGATAAAAAATTATGGTAGGTAACTGTAACGTCAATACTAATTATGACAGGTAACAGTAACTTCGATACTAATTAATACAGGTAACAGTAACTTCGATACTAATTATGACAGGTTACTGTAACATCGTTACTAATTATGTCAAGTAACTGTAACTTCGATACTAATTATGACAAGTAACTGTACTTCGATACTTATTATGACAGGTAACTGTAACTTCATGACTAATTATGACAAGAAACTGTAAATTCGATACTAATTATGACAGGTAACTGTAACTTCGATACTAATTATGACTATTAACTGTAACTTCGATACTAATTATGACAAGTAACTGTAACTTCGTTACTAATTATGACAAGGAACTGTAACTTCGATACTTATTATGACAGGTAACTGTATTTCGATACTAATTATGACAAGTAACTGTAACTTCGATACTAATTATGACAGGTAACTGTAACTTCGTTACTAATTATGACAAGTAACTGTAATTTCGTTACAAATTATGGCAGGTAATTGTAATTTCGATACTAATTATGACAGGTAACAGTAACTTCGATACTTATTATGACAAGTAACTGTAACTTCGATACTACTTATGACAGGTAACTGTAACTTCGATACTAATTATGACAGGTAACAGTAACTTCGATACTAATTATGACAATTAACTGTAATTTCGATACTAATTATTACAGGTAACAGTAACTTAGATACTAATTATGTCAAGTAACTGTAACTTCGATACTAATTATGACAAGTAACTGTAACTTCGATACTTATTATGACAGGTAACTGTAACTTCATTACTAATTATGACAAAAAACTGTAACTTCGATACTAATTATGACAGGTAACAGTAACTTCGATATTAATTATGACAAGTAACAGTTACTTCGATACTAATTATGACAAGTAACTGTAATTTCGATACAAATTTTGGCAGGTAACTGTAACTTCGATACTAATTATGACAGGTAATAGTAACTTAGATACTAATTATGACAAGAAACTGTAACTTCGATACTAATTATGACAGGTATCTGTAACTTCGCTACTAATTATGACAAGTAACTCTTATTTCGATACAAATTATGGCAGGTAAATCTAACGTCGATACTAATTATGACAGGTAACAGTAACTTCGATACTTATTATGACAAGTAACTGTAACTTCGATACTAATTATGACAGGTAACTGTAACTTCGTTACTAATTATGACAAGTAACTGTAATTTCGATACAAATTTCGGCAGGTAACTGTACCTTCGATACTAATTATGACAGGTAAGAGTAACTTCGATATTAATTATGACAGGAAACTGTAACTTCGTTACTAATTATGACAAGTAACTGTAATTTCGATACAAATTATGACAGGTAACTGTTACTTCGTAACTAATTATGACAAGTAACTGTAATTTCGATACAAATTATGGCAGGTAACAGTACCTTCGATACTAATTATGACAGGTAACTGTAACTTCGATACTATGACAAGGAACTGTAATTTCGATACAAATTATGGCAGGTAACTGTAACTTCGATACTAATTATGACGGGTAACAGTTACTTCGATACTAATTTTGACAAGTAACTATAACTTCGAATCAAATTATGACAGGTAACTGTATCTTCGATACTAATTATGACAAGAAACTCTAACTACGTTACTAAATATGACAAGTAACAGTAATTTTGATAAAAAATTATGGTAGGTAACTGTAACTTCAATACTAATTATGACAGGTAACAGTAACTTCGATACTAATTAATACAGGTAACAGTAACTTCGATACTAATTATGACAGGTTACTGTAACATCGTTACTAATTATGTCAAGTAACTGTAACGTCGATACTAATTATGACAAGTAACTGTAACTTCGATACTTATTATGACAGGTAACTGTAACTTCATGACTAATTATGACAAGAAACTGTAAATTCGATACTAATTATGACAGGTAACTGTAACTTCGATACTAATTATGACTATTAACTGTAACTTCGATACTAATTATGACAAGTAACTGTAACGTCGATACTTATTATGACAGGTAACAGTAACTTCGATATTAATTATGACAACAGTAACCTCGATACTAATTATGACAAGTAACTGTAATTTCGATACAAATTTTGGCAGGTCACTGTAACTTCGATACTAATTATGACAGGTAACAGTAACTTCGATACTAATTATGACAAGTAACTGTAACTTCGATACTAATTATGACAGGTAACTGTAACTTCGATACTAATTATGACAGTTAACTGTAACTTCGTTACTAATTAGTACAAGTAACTGTAATTTCGATACAAATAATGGCATGTAACTGTAACTTCGATACTTATTATGACAGGCAACAGTAACTTCGATAAAAATTATGACATGTAACTGTAAATTCGATACTAATTATGACAAGGAACTGTAACTTCGATACTTATTATGACAGGTAACTGTAACTTCGATACTAATTATGACAAGTAACTGTAACTTCGATACTAATTATGACAGGTAACTGTAACTTCGTTACTAATTATGACAAGTAACTGTAATTTCGTTACAAATTATTGCAGGTAATTGTAATTTCGATACTAATTATGACAAGTAACTATAACTTCGTTACTAATTAGGACAAGGAACTGTAACTTCGATACTTATTATGACAGGTAAATGTAACTTCGATACTTATTATGACAAGTAACTGTAACTTCGATACTTATTATGACAGGTAACTGTAACTTCGATACTAATTATGACAGGTAACTGTAACTTCGATACTAATTATGACAGGTAACAGTAACTTCGATACTAATTATGACAATTAACTGTAATTTCGATACTAATTATTACAGGTAACAGTAACTTAGATACTAATTATGTCAAGGAACTGTAACTTCGATACTAATTATGACAAGTAACTGTAACTTCGATACTTATTATGACAGGAAACTGTAACTTCATTACTAATTATGACAAAAAACTGTAACTTCGATACTAATTAAGACAGGTAACAGTAACTTCGATATTAATTATGACAAGTAACAGTTACTTCGATACTAATTATGACAAGTAACTGTAATTTCGATACAAATTTTGGCAGGTAACTGTAACTTCGTTACTAATTATGACAAGTAACTGTAATTTCGATACAAATTTTGGCAGGTAACTGTACCTTCGATACTAATTATGACAGGTAAGAGTAACTTCGATATTAATTATGACAGGAAATTGTAACTTCGTTACTAATTATGACAAGTAACTGTAATTTCGATACAAATTATGACAGGTAACTGTTACTTCGTAACTAATTATGACAAGTAACTGTAATTTCGATACAAATTATGGCAGGTAACAGTACCTTCGATACTAATTATGACAGGTAACTGTAACTTCGATACTATTACAAGGAACTGTAATTTCGATACAAATTATGGCAGGTAACTGTAACTTCGATACTAATTATGACAGGTAACAGTTACTTCGATACTAATTTTGACAAGTAACTATAACTTCGAATCAAATTATGACAGGTAACTGTATCTTCGATACTAATTAAGACAAGAAACTCTAACTTCGTTACTAATTATGACAAGTAACAGTAATTTTGATAAAAAATTATGATAGGTAACTGTAACTTCAATACTTATTATGACAGGTAACTGTAACTTCATGACTAATTATGACAAGAAACTGTAAATTCGATACTAATTATGACAGGTAACTGTAACTTCGATACTAATTATGACTATTAACTGTAACTTCGATACTAATTATGACAAGTAACTGTAACGTCGATACTTATTATGACAGGTAACAGTAACTTCGATATTAATTATGACAACAGTAACCTCGATACTAATTATGACAAGTAACTGTAATTTCGATACAAATTTTGGCAGGTCACTGTAACTTCGATACTAATTATGACAGGTAACAGTAACTTCGATACTAATTATGACAAGTAACTGTAACTTCGATACTAATTATGACAGGTAACTGTAACTTCGATACTAATTATGACAGTTAACTGTAACTTCGTTACTAATTAGTACATGTAACTGTAATTTCGATACAAATAATGGCATGTAACTGTAACTTCGATACTTATTATGACAGGCAACAGTAACTTCGATAAAAATTATGACAAGTAACTGTAAATTCGATACTAATTATGACAAGGAACTGTAACTTCGATACTTATTATGACAGGTAACTGTAACCTCGATACTAATTATGACAAGTAACTGTAACTTCGATACTAATTATGACAGGTAACTGTAACTTCGTTACTAATTATGACAAGTAACTGTAATTTCGTTACAAATTATTGCAGGTAATTGTAATTTCGATACTAATTATGACAGGTAACAGTAACTTTGATACTTATTACGACATGTAACTGTAACTTCGATACTAATTATGACAGGTCTCTGTAACTTCGATACTAATTATGACAGGTAACAGTAACTTCGATACTAATTATGATAGGTAACAGTTACTTCGATACTAATTATGACAAGTAACTGTAATTTCGATACAAATTTTTGCAGGTAACTGTAACTTCGATACTAATTATGACAGGTAACAGTAACTTCGATACTAGTTATGACAAGTAACTGTAGGCTAACTTCGATACTAATTATGAGAGGTAACAGTAACTTCGATATTAATTATGACAAGTAACAGTAACTTCGATACTAATTATGACAAGTAACTGTAATTTCGATACAAATTTTTGCAGGTAACTGTAACTTCGATACTAATTATGACAGGTAACAGTAACTTCGATACTAATTATGACAAGTAACTGTAACTTCGATACTAATTATGACAGGTCTCTGTAACTTCGATACTAATTATGACAGGTAACAGTAACTTCGATACTAATTATGATAGGTAACAGTTACTTCGATACTAATTATGACAAGTAACTGTAATTTCGATACAAATTTTTGCAGGTAACTGTAACTTCGATACTAATTATGACAGGTAACAGTAACTTCGATACTAGTTATGACAAGTAACTGTAGGCTAACTTCGATACTAATTATGAGAGGTAACAGTAACTTCGATATTAATTATGACAAGTAACAGTAACTTCGATACTAATTATGACAAGTAACTGCAACTTCGATACTAATTATGACAGGAAACTGTAACTTCGTTACTGATTATGACAAGTAACTGTAATTTCGTTACAAATTATGGCAGGTAAATGTAATTTCGATACTAATTATGACAGGTAACAGTAACTTCGATACTTATTATGACAAGTAACTGTAACGTCGATACTAATTATGACAGGTAACTGTAACTTCGTTACTAATTATGACAAGTAACTGTAATTTCGATACAAATTTTGGCAGGCAACTGTACCTTCGATACTAATTATGACAGGTAAGAGTAACTTCGATATTAATTATGACAGGAAACTGTAACTTCGTTACTAATTATGACAAGTAACTGTAATTTCGATACAAATTATGACAGGTAACTGTTACTTCGTAACTAATTATGACAAGTAACTGTAATTTCGATACAAATTATGGCAGGTAACAGTACCTTCGATACTACTTATGACAGGCAACTGTAACTTCGATACTAATTATGACAAGGAACTCTAACTTCGTTACTAATTATGACAAGTAACAGTAATTTTGATAAAAAATTATGGTAGGTAACTGTAACTTCAATACTAATTATGACAGGTAACAGTAACTTCGATACTAATTATGACAGGTAACAGTAACTTCGATACTTAATATGACAAGTAACTGTAACTTCGATACTAATTATGACAGGTACCTGTAACTTCGTTACTAATTATGACAAGTAACTGTAATTTCGATACAAATTTTGGCAGGTAACTGTACCTTCGATACTAATTATGACAGGTAAGAGTAACTTCGATATTAATTATGACAGGAAACTGTAACTTCGTTACTAATTATGACAAGTAACTGTAATTTCGATACAAATTACGACAGGTAACTGTTACTTCGTAACTAATTATGACAAGTAACTGTAATTTCGATACAAATTATGGCAGGTAACAGTACCTTCGATACTAATTATGACAGGTAACTGTAACTTCGATACTATGACAAGGAACTGTAATTTCGATACAAATTATGGCAGGTAACTGTAACTTCGATACTAATTATGACAGGTAACAGTTACTTCGATACTAATTTTGACAAGTAACTATAACTTCGAATCAATTTATGACAGGTAACTGTATCTTCGATACTAATTAAGACAAGAAACTCTAACTTCGTTACTAATTATGACAAGTAACAGTAATTTTGATAAAAAATTATGATAGGTAACTGTAACTTCAATACTAATTATGACAGGTAACAGTAACTTCGATACTAATTAATACAGGTAACAGTAACTTCGATACTAATTATGACAGGTTACTGTAACATCGTTACTAATTATGTCAAGTAACTGTAACGTCGATACTAATTATGACAAGTAACTGTAACTTCGATACTTATTATGACAGGTAACTGTAACTTCATGACTAATTGTGACAAGAAACTGTAAATTCGATACTAATTATGACAGGTAACTGTAACTTCGATACTAATTATGACTATTAACTGTAACTTCGATACTAATTATGACAAGTAACTGTAACGTCGATACTTATTATGACAGGTAACAGTAACTTCGATATTAATTATGACAACAGTAACCTCGATACTAATTATGACAAGTAACTGTAATTTCGATACAAATTTTGGCAGGTCACTGTAACTTCGATACTAATTATGACAGGTAACAGTAACTTCGATACTAATTATGACAAGTAACTGTAACTTCGATACTAATTATGACAGGTAACTGTAACTTCGATACTTATTATGACAGTTAACTGTAACTTCGTTACTAATTAGTACAAGTAACTGTAATTTCGATACAAATAATGGCATGTAACTGTAACTTCGATACTTATTATGACAGGCAACAGTAACTTCCATAAAAATTATGACAAGTAACTGTAAATTCAATACTAATTATGACAAGGAACTGTAACTTCGATACTTATTATGACAGGTAACTGTAACCTCGATACTAATTATGACAAGTAACTGTAACTTCGATACTAATTATGACAGGTAACTGTAACTTCGTTACTAATTATAACAAGTAACTGTAATTTCGTTACAAATTATTGCAGGTAATTGTAATTTCGATACTAATTATGACAGGTAACAGTAACTTTGATACTTATTATGACAAGTAACTGTAACTTCGATACTAATTATGACAGGTCTCTGTAACTTCGATACTAATTATGACAGGTAACAGTAACTTCGATACTAATTATGACAAGTAACTGTAATTTCGTTACAAATTTTTGCAGGTAGCTGTAACTTCGATACTAATTATGACAGGTAACAGTAACTTCGATACTAGTTATGACAAGTAACTGTAGGCTAACTTCGATACTAATTATGAGAGGTAACAGTAACTTCGATATTAATTATGACAAGTAACAGTAACTTCGATACTAATTAAGACAAGTAACTGTAATTTCGATACAAATTTTTGCAGGTAACTGTAACTTCGATACTAATTATGACAAGTAACTGTAAATTCAATACTAATTATGACAAGGAACTGTAACTTCGATACTAATTATGACAAGTAACTGTAACTTCGATACTAATTATGACAGGTAACTGTAACTTCGTTACTAATTATGACAAGTAACTCTTATTTCGATACAAATTATGGCAGGTAACTCTAACTTCGATACTAATTATGACAGGTAACAGTAACTTCGATACTAATTATGGCAGTTAACTGTAACTTCGATACTAATTATGACAGGTAACACTAACTTCGATACTAATTATGACAAGTAACTGCAACTTCGATACTAATTATGACAGGTAACTGTAACTTCGTTACTAATTATGACAAGTAACTGTAATTTCGTTACAAATTATGGCAGGTAATTGTAATTTCGATACTAATTATGACAGGTAACAGTAACTTCGATACTTATTATGACAAGTAACTGTAACGTCGATACTAATTATGACAGGTAACTGTAACTTCGTTACTAATTATGACAAGTAACTGTAATTTCGATACAAATTTTGGCAGGCAACTGTACCTTCGATACTAATTATGACAGGTAAGAGTAACTTCGATATTAATTATGACAGGAAACTGTAACTTCGTTACTAATTATGACAAGTTACTGTAATTTCGATACAAATTATGACAGATAACTGTTACTTCGTAACTAATTATGACAAGTTAGTGTAATTTCGATACAAATTATGGCAGGTAACAGTACCTTCGATACTAATTATGACAGGTAACTGTAACTTCGATACTAATTATGACAAGGAACTGTAATTTCGATACAAATTATGGCAGGTAACTGTAACTTCGATACTAATTATGACAGGTTACAGTTACTTCGATACTAATTTTGACAAGTAACTATAACTTCGAATCAAATTATGACAGGTAACTGTAACTTCGATACTAATTATGACAAGAAACTCTAACTTCGTTACTAATTATGACAAGTAACAGTAATTTTGATAAAAAATTATGGTAGGTAACTGTAACTTCAATACTAATTATGACAGGTAACAGTAACTTCGATACTAATTATGACAGGTAACTGTAACTTCGTTACTAATTATGACAAGTAACTTTAATTTCGATACTAATTATGGCAGGTAACTGTAACTTCGTTACTAATTATGACAAGTCCCTGTAATTTCGATACAAATTATGGCAGGTAACTGTAACTTCGATACTAATTATGTCAGGTAACAGTAACTTCGATACTAATTAATATAGGTAACAGTAACTGCGATACTAAATATGACAGGTTACTGTAACATCGTAACTAATTATGTCAAGTAACTGTAACTTCGATACTAATTATGACAAGTAACTGTAACTTCGATACTTATTAAGAAAGGTAACTGTAACTTCATTACTAATTATGACAAGAAACTGTAAATTCGATACTAATTATGACAGGTAACTGTAACGTCGATACTAATTATGACAAGTAACTGTAACTTCGATACTAATTGTGACAAGTAACTGTAACTTCGATACTAATTATGACAGGTAACAGTAACTTCGATATTAATTATGACAACAGTAACCTCGATACTAACTATGACAAGTAACTGTAATTTCGATACAAATTTTGGCAGGTCACTGTAACTTCGATACTAATTATGACAGGTAACAGTAACTTCGATACTAAATACGATAAGTAACTGTAACTTCGATACTAATTATGACAGGTAACTGTAACTTCGTTACTAATTATGACAAGTAACTGTAATTTCGATACAAATTATGGCAGGTAACTGTAACTTCGGTACTAATTATGACAGGTAACAGTAACTTCGATACTAATTATGACAGAAAACAGTAACTTCGATACTAATTATGACAAATAACAGTAACTTCGATAATATTTATGGCAGGTAACTGTAACTTCGATACTAATTATGACAGTTAACTGTAACTTCGTTAATAATTATGACAAGTAACTGTAATTTCGATACAAATTATGGCAGGTTACTGTAACTTCGATACTAATTATGACAGGTAACTGTAACTTCGATACTAATTAAGACAAGTAACTGTAACTTCGATACTAATTATGACAGGTTACTGTAACTTCGTTACTAATTATGACATGTAACTGTAATTTCGATACAACTTTTGGCAGGTAACTGTATCTTCGATACTAGTTATGGCAGGTAACAGTAACTTCGATACTAATTATGACAAGTAACTGTAACTTCGATACTAATTATGACAGGTAACTGTAACTTCGTTGCTAATTATGACAAGAAACTGTAATTTCAATACAAATTATGGCAGGTAACTGTAACTTCGATACTAATTATGACAGGTAACAGTAACGTCGATACGTATTATGACAAGTAACTAAAACTTCGATACAAATTATGACAGGTAACTATAACTTCGATACTAATTATGACAAGAAACTCTAACTTCGATACTTATTATGACAAGTAACTGTAACTTCGATACTAATTATGACAGGTAACTGTAACTTCGTTACTAATTATGACAAGTAACTGTAATTTCGATACAAATTTTGGCAGGTAACTGTACCTTCGATACTAATTATGACAGGTAAGAGTAACTTCGATATTAATTATGACAGGAAACTGTAACTTCGTTACAAATTATGACAAGTAACTGTAATTTCGATACAAATTATGACAGGTAACTGTTACTTCGTAACTAATTATGACAAGTAACTGTAATTTCGATACAAATTATGGCAGGTAACAGTACATTCGATACTTATTATGACAGGTAACTGTAACTTCGATACTAATTATGACATGGAACTGTAATTTCAATACAAATTATGGCAGGTAACTGTAACTTCGATACTAATTATGACAGGTAACAGTTACTTCGATACTAATTTTGACAAGTAACTATAACTTCGAATCAAATTATGACAGGTAACTGTAACTTCGATACTAATTATGACAAGAAACTATAACTTCGTTACTAATTATGACAAGTAACAGTAATTTTGATAAAAAATTATGGTAGGTAACTGTAACTTCAATACTAATTATGACAGGTAACAGTAACTTCGATACTAATTAATACAGGTAACAGTAACTTCGGTACTTATTATGACAGGTTACTGTAACATCGTTACTAATTACGTCAAGTAACTGTAACTTCGATACTAATTATGACAAGTAACTGTAACTTCGATACTTATTATGACAGATAACTGTAACTTCATTACTAATTATGACAAGAAACTGTAAATTCGATACTAATTATGACAGGTAACTGTAACTTCGATACTAATTATGACAAGTAAATGTAACTTCGATACTAATTGTGACAAGTAACTGTAACTTCGATACTAATTATGACAGGTAACAGTAACTTCGATATTAATTATGACAACAGTAACCTCGATACTAATTATGACAAGTAACTGTAATTTCGATACAAATTTTGGCAGGTCACTGTAACTTCGATACTAATTATGACAGGTAACAGTAACTTCGATACTAAATATGACAAGTAACTGTAACTTCGATACTAATTATGACAGGTAACTGTAACTTCGTTACTAATTATGACTAGTAACTGTAATTTCGATACAAATTATGGCAGGTAACGGTAACTTCGTTACTAATTATGACAGGTAACAGTAACTTCGATACCAATTATGACAGGTAACTGCAACTTCGTTATTAATTATGAAAAGTAACTGTAATTTCTATATTAATTAAGGCAAGTAACTGTAACTTCGTTACTAATTATGACAAGTAACTGTAATTTCGATACAAATTTTGGCAGGTAACTGTACCTTCGATACTAATTATGACAGGTAAGAGTAACTTCGATATTAATTATGACAGGAAACTGTAACTTCGTTACTAATTATGACAAGTAACTGTAATTTCGATACAAATTACGACAGGTAACTATTACTTCGTAACTAATTATGACAAGTAACTGTAATTTCGATACAAATTATGGCAGGTAACAGTACCTTCGATACTAATTATGACAGGTAACTGTAACTTCGATACTATGACAAGGAACTGTAATTTCGATACAAATTATGGCAGGTAACTGTAACTTCGATACTAATTATGACAGGTAACAGTTACTTCGATACTAATTTTGACTAGTAACTATAACTTCGAATCAAATTATGACAGGTAACTGTATCTTCGATACTAATTAAGACAAGAAACTCTAACTTCGTTACTAATTATGACAAGTAACAGTAATTTTGATTAAAAATTATGATAGGTAACTGTAACTTCAATACTAATTATGACAGGTAACAGTAACTTCGATACTAATTAATACAGGTAACAGTAACTTCGATACTAATTATGACAGGTTACTGTAACATCGTTACTAATTATGTCAAGTAACTGTAACGTCGATACAAATTATGACAAGTAACTGTAACTTCGATACTTATTATGACAGGTAACTGTAACTTCATGACTAATTATGACAAGAAACTGTAAATTCGATACTAATTATGACAGGTAACTGTAACTTCGATACTAATTATGACTATTAACTGTAACTTCGATACTAATTATGACAAGTAACTGTAACGTCGATACTTATTATGACAGGTAACAGTAACTTCGATATTAATTATGACAACAGTAACCTCGATACTAATTATGACAAGTAACTGTAATTTCGATACAAATTTTGGCAGGTCACTGTAACTTCGATACTAATTATGACAGGTAACAGTAACTTCGATACTAATTATGACAAGTAACTGTAACTTCGATACTAATTATGACAGGTAACTGTAACTTCGATACTAATTATGACAGTTAACTGTAACTTCGTTACTAATTAGTACAAGTAACTGTAATTTCGATACAAATAATGGCATGTAACTGTAACTTCGATACTTATTATGACAGGCAACAGTAACTTCGATAAAAATTATGACAAGTAACTGTAAATTCAATACTAATTATGACAAGGAACTGTAACTTCGATACTTATTATGACAGGTAACTGTAACCTCGATACTAATTATGACAAGTAACTGTAACTTCGATACTAATTATGACAGGTAACTGTAACTTCGTTACTAATTATGACAAGTAACTGTAATTTCGTTACAAATTATTGCAGGTAATTGTAATTTCGATACTAATTATGACAGGTAACAGTAACTTTGATACTTATTATGACAAGTAACTGTAACTTCGATACTAATTATGACAGGTCTCTGTAACTTCGATACTAATTATGACAGGTAACAGTAACTTCGATACTAATTATGACAGGTAACAGTTACTTCGATACTAATTATGACAAGTAACTGTAATTTCGATACAAATTTTTGCAGGTAACTGTAACTTCGATACTAATTATGACAGGTAACAGTAACTTCGATACTAGTTATGACAAGTAACTGTAGGCTAACTTCGATACTAATTATGAGAGGTAACAGTAACTTCGATATTAATTATGACAAGTAACAGTAACTTCGATACTAATTAAGACAAGTAACTGTAATTTCGATACAAATTTTTGCAGGTAACTGTAACTTTGATACTAATTATGACAAGTAACTGTAACTTCGATACTAATTATGACAGGTAACTGTAACTTCGTTACTAATTATGACAAGTAACTCTTATTTCGATACAAATTATGGCAGGTAACTCTAACTTCGATACTAATTATGACAGGTAACAGTAACTTCGATACTAATTATGGCAGTTAACTGTAACTTCGATACTAATTATGACAGGTAACACTAACTTCGATACTAATTATGACAAGTATCTGCAACTTCGATACTAATTATGACAGGTAACTGTAACTTCGTTACTAATTATGACAAGTAACTGTAATTTCGTTACAAATTATGGCAGGTAATTGTAATTTCGATACTAATTATGACAGGTAACAGTAACTTCGATACTTATTATGACAAGTAACTGTAACGTCGATACTAATTATGACAGGTAACTGTAACTTCGTTACTAATTATGACAAGTAACTGTAATTTCGATACAAATTTTGGCAGGCAACTGTACCTTCGATACTAATTATGACAGGTAAGAGTAACTTCGATATTAATTATGACAGGAAACTGTAACTTCGTTACTAATTATGACAAGTAACTGTAATTTCGATACAAATTATGACAGGTAACTGTTACTTCGTAACTAATTATGACAAGTAACTGTAATTTCGATACAAATTATGGCAGGTAACAGTACCTTCGATACTAATTATGACAGGAAACTGTAACTTCGATACTAATTATGACAAGGAACTGTATTTTCGATACAAATTATGGCAGGTAACTGTAACTTCGATACTAATTATGACAGGTTACAGTTACTTCGATACTAATTTTGACAAGTAACTATAACTTCGAATCAAATTATGACAGGTAACTGTAACTTCGATACTAATTATGACAAGAAACTCTAAATTCGTTACTAATTATGACAAGTAACAGTAATTTTGATAAAAAATTATGGTAGGTAACTGTAACTTCAATACTAATTATGACAGGTAACAGTAATTTCGATACTAATTATGACAGGTAACTGTAACTTCGTTACTAATTATGACAAGTAACTTTAATTTCGATACTAATTATGGCAGGTAACTGTAACTTCGTTACTAATTATGACAAGTCCCTGTAATTTCGATACAAATTATGGCAGGTAACTGTAACTTCGATACTAATTATGTCAAGTAACAGTAACTTCGATACTAATTAATATAGGTAACAGTAACTGCGATACTAAATATGACAGGTTACTGTAACATCGTTACTAATTATGTCAAGTAACTGTAACTTCGATACTAATTATGACAAGTAACTGTAACTTCGATACTTATTAAGACAGGTAACTGTAACTTCATTACTAATTATGACAAGAAACTGTAAATTCGATACTAATTATGACAGGTAACTGTAACGTCGATACTAATTATGACAAGTAACTGTAACTTCGATACTAATTGTGACAAGTAACTGTAACATCGATACTAATTATGACAGGTAACAGTAACTTCGATATTAATTATGACAACAGTAACCTCGATTCTAACTATGACAAGTAACTGTAATTTCGATACAAATTTTGGCAGGTCACTGTAACTTCGATACTAATTATGACAGGTAACAGTAACTTCGATACTAAATATGACAAGTAACTGTAACTTCGATTCTAATTATGACAGGTAACTGTAACTTCGTTACTAATTATGACAAGTAACTGTAATTTCGATACAAATTATGGCAGGTAACGGTAACTTCGATACTAATTATGACAGGTAACAGTAACTTCGATACCAATTATGACAGGTAACTGCAACTTCGTTACTAATTATGACAAGTAACTGTAATTTCTATATTAATTAAGGCAAGTTACTGTAACTTCGTTACTAATTATGACAAGTAACTGTAATTTCGATACAAATTATGGCAGGTAACTGTAACTTCGGTACTAATTATGACAGGTAACAGTAACTTCGATACTAATTATGACAGAAAACAGTAACTTCGATACTAATTATGACAAATAACAGTAACTTCGATAATAATTATGGCAGGTAACTGTAACTTCGATACTAATTATGACAGTTAACTGTAACTTCGTTAATAATTATGACAAGTAACTGTAATTTCGATACAAATTATGGCAGGTTACTGTAACTTCGATACTAATTATGACAGGTAACTGTAACTTCGATACTAATTAAGACAAGTAACTGTAACTTCGATACTAATTATGACAGGTTACTGTAACTTCGTTACTAATTATGACATGTAACTGTAATTTCGATACAACTTTTGGCAGGTAACTGTATCTTCGATACTAGTTATGGCAGGTAACAGTAACTTCGATACTAATTATGACAAGTAACTGTAACTTCGATACTAATTATGACAGGTAACTGTAACTTCGTTGCTAATTATGACAAGAAGCTGTAATTTCAATACAAATTATGGCAGGTAACTGTAACTTCGATACTAATTATGACAGGTAACAGTAACGTCGATACATATTATGACAAGTAACTAAAACTTCGATACAAATTATGACAGGTAACTATAACTTCGATACTAATTATGACAAGAAACTCTAACTTCGATACTTATTATGACAAGTAACTGTAACTTCGATACTAATTATGACAGGTAACTGTAACTTCGTTACTAATTATGACAAGTAACTGTAATTTCGATACAAATTTTGGCAGGTAACTGTACCTTCGATACTAATTATGACAGGTAAGAGTAACTTCGATATTAATTATGACAGGAAACTGTAACTTCGTTACTAATTATGACAAGTAACTGTAATTTCGATACAAATTATGACAGGTAACTGTTACTTCGTAACTAATTATGACAAGTAACTGTAATTTCGATACAAATTATGGCAGGTAACAGTACATTCGATACTTATTATGACAGGTCACTGTAACTTCGATACTAATTATGACAAGGAACTGTAATTTCAATACAAATTATGGCAGGTAACTGTAACTTCGATACTAATTATGACAGGTAACAGTTACTTCGATACTAATTTTGACAAGTAACTATAACTTCGAATCAAATTATGACAGGTAACTGTAACTTCGATACTAATTATGACAAGAAACTATAACTTCGTTACTAATTATGACAAGTAACAGTAATTTTGATAAAAAATTATGGTAGGTAACTGTAACTTCAATACTAATTATGACAGGTAACAGTAACTTCGATACTAATTAATACAGGTAACAGTAACTTCGGTACTTATTATGACAGGTTACTGTAACATCGTTACTAATTACGTCAAGTAACTGTAACTTCGATACTAATTATGACAAGTAACTGTAACTTTGATACTTATTATGACAGATAACTGTAACTTCATTACTAATTATGACAAGAAACTGTAAATTCGATACTAATTATGACAGGTAACTGTAACTTCGATACTAATTATGACAAGTAAATGTAACTTCGATACTAATTGTGACAAGTAACTGTTACTTCGATACTAATTATGACAGGTAACAGTAACTTCGATATTAATTATGACAACAGTAACCTCGATACTAATTATGACAAGTAACTGTAATTTCGATACAAATTTTGGCAGGTCACTGTAACTTCGATACTAATTATGACAGGTAACAGTAACTTCGATACTAAATATGACAAGTAACTGTAACTTCGATACTAATTATGACAGGTAACTGTAACTTCGTTACTAATTATGACTAGTAACTGTAATTTCGATACAAATTATGGCAGGTAACGGTAACTTCGTTACTAATTATGACAGGTAACAGTAACTTCGATACCAATTATGACAGGTAACTGCAACTTCGTTATTAATTATGACAAGTAACTGTAATTTCTATATTAATTAAGGCAAGTAACTGTAACTTCGTTACTAATTATGACAAGTAACTGTAATTTCGATACAAATTATGGCAGGTAACTGTAACTTCGGTACTAATTATGACAGGTAACAGTAACTTCGATACTAATTATGACAGAAAACAGTAACTTCGATACTAATTATGACAGGTAACAGTAACTTCGATAATAATTATGGCAGGTAACTGTAACTTCGATACTAATTATGACAGTTAACTGTAACTTCGTTACTTATTATGACAAGTAACTGTAATTTCGATACAAATTATGGCAGGTTACTGTAACTTCGATACTAATTATGACAGGTAACAGTAACTTCGATACTAATTAAGACAAGTAACTGTAACTTCGATACTAATTATGACAGGTTACTGTAACTTCGTTACTAATTATGACATGTAACTGTAATTTCGATACAACTTTTGGCAGGTAACTGTATCTTCGATACTAGTTATGACAGGTAACAGTAACTTCGATACTAATTATGACAAGTAACTGTAACTTCGATACTAATTATGACAGGTAACTGTAACTTCGTTGCTAATTATGACAAGTAACTGTAATTTCAATACAAATTATGGCAGGTAACTGTAACTTCGATACTAATTATGACAGGTAACAGTAACGTCGATACATATTATGACAAGTAACTAAAACTTCGATACAAATTATGACAGGTAACTATAACTTCGATACTAATTATGACAAGAAACTCTAACTTCGATACTTATTATGACAAGTAACTGTAACTTCCATACTAATTATGACAGGTAACTGTAACTTCGTTACTAATTATGACAAGTAACTGTAATTTCGATACAAATTTTGGCAGGTAACTGTACCTTCGATACTAATTATGACAGGTAAGAGTAACTTCGATATTAAATATGACAGGAAACTGTAACTTCGTTACTAATTATGACAAGTAACTGTAATTTCGATACAAATTATGACAGGTAACTGTTACTTCGTAACTAATTATGACAAGTAACTGTAATTTCGATACAAATTATGGCAGGTAACAGTACCTTCGATACTAATTATGACAGGTAACTGTAACATCGATACTAATTATGACAAGGAACTGTAATTTCGATACAAATTATGGCAGGTAACTGTAACTTCGATACTAATTATGACAGGTAACAGTTACTTCGATACTAATTTTGACAAGTAACTATAACTTCGAATCAAATTATGACAAGTAATTGTAACTTCGATACTAATTATGACAAGAAACTCTAACTTCGTTACTAATTATGACAAGTAACAGTAATTTTGATAAAAAAAATTATGGTAGGTAACTGTAACTTCAATACTAATTATGACAGGTAACAGTAACTTCGATACTAATTAATACAGGTAACAGTAACTTCGATACTAATTATTACAGGTTACTGTAACATATTTACTAATTATGTCAAGTAACTGTAACTTCGATACTAATTATGACAAGTAACTGTAACTTCGATACTTATTATGACAGGTAACTGTAACTTCATGACTAATTATGACAAGAAACTGTAAATTCGATACTAATTATGACAGGTAACTGTAACTTCGATACTAATTATGACTAGTAACTGTAACTTCGATACTAATTATGACAAGTAACTGTAACTTCGATACTTATTATGACAGGTAACAGTAACTTCGATATTAATTATGACAACAGTAACCTCGATACTAATTATGACAAGTAACTGTAATTTCGATACAAATTTATCAGGTCACTGTAACTTCGATACTAATTATTACAGGTAACAGTAACTTCGATACTAATTATGACAAGTAACTGTAACTTCGATACTAATTATGACAGGTAACTGTAACTTCGATACTAATTATGACAGTTAACTGTAACTTCGTTACTAATTAGTACAAGTAACTGTAATTTCGATACAAATAATGGCATGTAACTGTAACTTCGATACAAATTATGACAGGTAACAGTAACTTCGATACTAATTATGACAAGTAACTGTAACATCGATACTAATTATGACAAGGAACTGTAACTTCGATACTTATTATGACAGGTAACTGTAACTTCGATACTAATTATGACAAGAAACTGTAACTTCGATACTAATTATGACAGGTAACTGTAACTTCGTTACTAATTATGACAAGTAACTGTAATTTCGTTACAAATTATGGCAGGTAATTGTAATTTCGATACTAATTATGACAGGTAACAGTAACTTCGATACATATTACGACAAGTAACTGTAACTTCGATACTAATTATGACAGGTCTCTGTAACTTCGATACTAATTATGACAGGTAACAGTAACTTCGATACTAATTATGACAGGTAACAGTTACTTCGATACTAATATTGACAAGTAACTATAACTTTGAATCAAATTATGACAAGTAACTGTAACTTCGATACTAATTATGACAAGAAACACTAACTTCGTTACTAATTATGACAAGTAACAGTAATTTTGATAAAAAATTATGGTAGGTTACTGTAACTTCGATACTAATTATGACAGGTAACAGTAACTTCGATACTAATATGACAAGTAACTGTAATTTCGATACTAATTATGACAGGTAACAGTAACTTCGATACCAATTATGTCAAGTAACTGTAACTTCGATACTAATTATGACAAGTAACTGTAACTTCGATACTTATTATGACAGGTAACTGTAACTTCATTACTAATTATGACAAGAAACTGTAACTTCGATACTAATTATGACAGGTAACTGTAACTTCGGTACTAATTATGACAAGTAACTATAACTTCGATACTAGATATGACAAGTAACTGTAACTTCGATACTAATTATGAGAGGTAACAGTAACTTCGATATTAATTATGACAAGTAACAGTTACTTCGATACTAATTATGACAAGTAACTGTAATTTCGATACAAAATTTTGCAGGTAACTGTAACTTCGATACTAATTATGACAGGTAACAGTAACTTCGATACTAATTATGACAATTAACAGTAACTTCGATACTAATTATGACAGGTAACTGTAACTTCGTTACTAATTATGACAAGTAACTCTTATTTCGATACAAATTATGGCAGGAAACACTAACTTCGATACTAATTATGACAGGTTACAGTAACTTCGATACTAATTATGGCAGGTAACTGTAACTTCGATACTAATTATGACAGGTAACAGTAACTTCGATACTAATTATGACAAGTAACTGCAACTTCGATACTTATTATGACAGGTAACTGTAACTTCGTTACTAATTGTGACAAGTAACTGTAATTTCGTTTCAAATTATGGCAGGTAATTGTAATTTCGATACTAATTATGACAGGTAACAGTAACTTCGATACTTATTATGACAAGTAACTGTAACTTCGATACTAATTATGATAGGTAACTGTAACTTCGTTACTAATTATGACAAGTAACTGTAATTTCGATACAAACTTTGGCAGGTAACTGTACCTTCGATACTAATTATGACAGGTAAGAGTAACTTCGATATTAATTATGACAGGAAACTGTAACTTCGTTACTAATTATGACAAGTAACTGTAATTTCGATACAAATTATGACAGGTAACTGTTACTTCGTAACTAATTATGACAAGTAACTGTAATTTCGATACAAATTATGGCAGGTAACAGTACCTTCGATACTAATTATGACAGGTAACTGTAACTTCGATACTAATTATGACAAGGAACTGTAATTTCGATACAAAATATGGCAGGTAACTGTAACTTCGATACTAATTATGACAGGTAACAGTTACTTCGATACTAATTTTGACAAGTAACTATAACTTCGAATCAAATTATGACAGGTAACTGTAACTTCGATACTAATTATGACAAGAAACTCTAACTTCGTTACTAATTATGACAAGTAACAGTAATTTTGATAAAAAATTATGGTAGGTTACTGTAACTTCAATACTAATTATGACAGGTAACAGTAACTTCGATACTAATTATGACAAGTAACTGTAACTTCGTTACTAATTATGACAAGTAACTTTAATTTCGATACTAATTATGGCAGGTAACTGTAACTTCGTTACTAATTAAGACAAGTCCCTGTAATTTCGTTACAAATTATGGCAGGTAACTGTAACTTCGATACTAATTATGTCAGGTAACAGTATCTTCGATACTAATTAATACAGGTAACAGTAACTTCGATACTAATTATGACAGGTTACTGTAACATCGTTACTAATTATGTCAAGTAACTGTAACTTCGATACTAATTATGACAAGTAACTGTAACTTAGATACTTCTTATGACAGGTAACTATAACTTCATTACTAATTATGACAAGAAACAGTAAATTCGATACTAATTATGACAGGTAACTGTAACTTCGATACTAATTATGACAAGTAACTGTAACTTCGATACTAATTATGACAGAAAACAGTAACTTCGATACTAATTATGACAGGTAACAGTAACTTCGATAATAATTATGGCAGGTAACTGTAACTTCGATACTAATTATGACAGTTAACTGTAACTTCGTTACTAATTATGACAAGTAACTGTAATTTCGATACAAATTATGGCAGGTTACTGTAACTTCGATACTAATTATGACAGGTAACAGTAACTTCGATACTAATTAAGACAAGTAACTGTAACTTCGATACTAATTATGACAGGTTACTGTAACTTCGTTACTAATTATGACATGTAACTGTAATTTCGATACAACTTTTGGCAGGTAACTGTATCTTCGATACTAGTTATGACAGGTAACAGTAACTTCGATACTAATTATGACAAGTAACTGTAACTTCGATACTAATTATGACAGGTAACTGTAACTTCGTTGCTAATTATGACAAGTAACTGTAATTTCAATACAAATTATGGCAGGTAACTGTAACTTCGATACTAATTATGACAGGTAACAGTAACGTCGATACATATTATGACAAGTAACTAAAACTTCGATACAAATTATGACAGGTAACTATAACTTCGATACTAATTATGACAAGAAACTCTAACTTCGATACTTATTATGACAAGTAACTGTAACTTCCATACTAATTATGACAGGTAACTGTAACTTCGTTACTAATTATGACAAGTAACTGTAATTTCGATACAAATTTTGGCAGGTAACTGTACCTTCGATACTAATTATGACAGGTAAGAGTAACTTCGATATTAAATATGACAGGAAACTGTAACTTCGTTACTAATTATGACAAGTAACTGTAATTTCGATACAAATTATGACAGGTAACTGTTACTTCGTAACTAATTATGACAAGTAACTGTAATTTCGATACAAATTATGGCAGGTAACAGTACCTTCGATACTAATTATGACAGGTAACTGTAACATCGATACTAATTATGACAAGGAACTGTAATTTCGATACAAATTATGGCAGGTAACTGTAACTTCGATACTAATTATGACAGGTAACAGTTACTTCGATACTAATTTTGACAAGTAACTATAACTTCGAATCAAATTATGACAAGTAATTGTAACTTCGATACTAATTATGACAAGAAACTCTAACTTCGTTACTAATTATGACAAGTAACAGTAATTTTGATAAAAAAAATTATGGTAGGTAACTGTAACTTCAATACTAATTATGACAGGTAACAGTAACTTCGATACTAATTAATACAGGTAACAGTAACTTCGATACTAATTATTACAGGTTACTGTAACATATTTACTAATTATGTCAAGTAACTGTAACTTCGATACTAATTATGACAAGTAACTGTAACTTCGATACTTATTATGACAGGTAACTGTAACTTCATGACTAATTATGACAAGAAACTGTAAATTCGATACTAATTATGACAGGTAACTGTAACTTCGATACTAATTATGACTAGTAACTGTAACTTCGATACTAATTATGACAAGTAACTGTAACTTCGATACTTATTATGACAGGTAACAGTAACTTCGATATTAATTATGACAACAGTAACCTCGATACTAATTATGACAAGTAACTGTAATTTCGATACAAATTTATCAGGTCACTGTAACTTCGATACTAATTATTACAGGTAACAGTAACTTCGATACTAATTATGACAAGTAACTGTAACTTCGATACTAATTATGACAGGTAACTGTAACTTCGATACTAATTATGACAGTTAACTGTAACTTCGTTACTAATTAGTACAAGTAACTGTAATTTCGATACAAATAATGGCATGTAACTGTAACTTCGATACAAATTATGACAGGTAACAGTAACTTCGATACTAATTATGACAAGTAACTGTAACATCGATACTAATTATGACAAGGAACTGTAACTTCGATACTTATTATGACAGGTAACTGTAACTTCGATACTAATTATGACAAGAAACTGTAACTTCGATACTAATTATGACAGGTAACTGTAACTTCGTTACTAACTATGACAAGTAACTGTAATTTCGTTACAAATTATGGCAGGTAATTGTAATTTCGATACTAATTATGACAGGTAACAGTAACTTCGATACATATTACGACAAGTAACTGTAACTTCGATACTAATTATGACAGGTCTCTGTAACTTCGATACTAATTATGACAGGTAACAGTAACTTCGATACTAATTATGACAGGTAACAGTTACTTCGATACTAATATTGACAAGTAACTATAACTTTGAATCAAATTATGACAAGTAACTGTAACTTCGATACTAATTATGACAAGAAACACTAACTTCGTTACTAATTATGACAAGTAACAGTAATTTTGATAAAAAATTATGGTAGGTTACTGTAACTTCGATACTAATTATGACAGGTAACAGTAACTTCGATACTAATATGACAAGTAACTGTAATTTCGATACTAATTATGACAGGTAACAGTAACTTCGATACCAATTATGTCAAGTAACTGTAACTTCGATACTAATTATGACAAGTAACTGTAACTTCGATACTTATTATGACAGGTAACTGTAACTTCATTACTAATTATGACAAGAAACTGTAACTTCGATACTAATTATGACAGGTAACTGTAACTTCGGTACTAATTATGACAAGTAACTATAACTTCGATACTAGATATGACAAGTAACTGTAACTTCGATACTAATTATGAGAGGTAACAGTAACTTCGATATTAATTATGACAAGTAACAGTTACTTCGATACTAATTATGACAAGTAACTGTAATTTCGATACAAAATTTTGCAGGTAACTGTAACTTCGATACTAATTATGACAGGTAACAGTAACTTCGATACTAATTATGACAATTAACAGTAACTTCGATACTAATTATGACAGGTAACTGTAACTTCGTTACTAATTATGACAAGTAACTCTTATTTCGATACAAATTATGGCAGGAAACACTAACTTCGATACTAATTATGACAGGTAACAGTAACTTCGATACTAATTATGGCAGGTAACTGTAACTTCGATACTAATTATGACAGGTAACAGTAACTTCGATACTAATTATGACAAGTAACTGCAACTTCGATACTTATTATGACAGGTAACTGTAACTTCGTTACTAATTGTGACAAGTAACTGTAATTTCGTTTCAAATTATGGCAGGTAATTGTAATTTCGATACTAATTATGACAGGTAACAGTAACTTCGATACTTATTATGACAAGTAACTGTAACTTCGATACTAATTATGATAGGTAACTGTAACTTCGTTACTAATTATGACAAGTAACTGTAATTTCGATACAAACTTTGGCAGGTAACTGTACCTTCGATACTAATTATGACAGGTAAGAGTAACTTCGATATTAATTATGACAGGAAACTGTAACTTCGTTACTAATTATGACAAGTAACTGTAATTTCGATACAAATTATGACAGGTAACTGTTACTTCGTAACTAATTATGACAAGTAACTGTAATTTCGATACAAATTATGGCAGGTAACAGTACCTTCGATACTAATTATGACAGGTAACTGTAACTTCGATACTAATTATGACAAGGAACTGTAATTTCGATACAAAATATGGCAGGTAACTGTAACTTCGATACTAATTATGACAGGTAACAGTTACTTCGATACTAATTTTGACAAGTAACTATAACTTCGAATCAAATTATGACAGGTAACTGTAACTTCGATACTAATTATGACAAGAAACTCTAACTTCGTTACTAATTATGACAAGTAACAGTAATTTTGATAAAAAATTATGGTAGGTTACTGTAACTTCAATACTAATTATGACAGGTAACAGTAACTTCGATACTAATTATGACAAGTAACTGTAACTTCGTTACTAATTATGACAAGTAACTTTAATTTCGATACTAATTATGGCAGGTAACTGTAACTTCGTTACTAATTAAGACAAGTCCCTGTAATTTCGTTACAAATTATGGCAGGTAACTGTAACTTCGATACTAATTATGTCAGGTAACAGTATCTTCGATACTAATTAATACAGGTAACAGTAACTTCGATACTAATTATGACAGGTTACTGTAACATCGTTACTAATTATGTCAAGTAACTGTAACTTCGATACTAATTATGACAAGTAACTGTAACTTAGATACTTCTTATGACAGGTAACTATAACTTCATTACTAATTATGACAAGAAACAGTAAATTCGATACTAATTATGACAGGTAACTGTAACTTCGATACTAATTATGACAAGTAACTGTAACTTCGATACTAATTGTGACAAGTAACTGTAACTTCGATACTAATTATGACAGGTAACAGTAACTTCGATATTAATTATGACAACAGTAACCTCGATACTAATTATGACAAGTAACTGTAATTTCGATACAAATTTTGGCAGGTCACTGTAACTTCGATGCTAATTATGACAGGTAACAGTAACTTCGATACTAAATATGACAAGTAACTGTAACTTCGATACTAATTATGACAGGTAACTGTAACTTCGTTACTAATTATGACAAGTAACTGTAATTTCGTTACAAATTATGGCAGGTAACGGTAACTTCGATACTAATTATGACAGGTAACAGTAACTTCGCTACCAATTATGACAGGTAACTGCAACTTCGTTACTAATTATGACAAGTAACTGTAATTTCTATATTAATTAAGGCAAGTAACTGTAACTTCGTTACTAATTATGACAAGTAACTGTAATTTCGATACAAATTATGGCAGGTAACTGTAACTTCGGTACTAATTATGACAGGTAACAGTAACTTCGATACTAATTATGACAGAAAACAGTAACTTCGATACTAATTATGACAGGTAACAGTAACTTCGATAATAATTATGGCAGGTAACTGTAACTTCGATACTAATTATGACAGTTAACTGTAACTTCGTTACTAATTATGACAAGTAACTGTAATTTCGAAACAAATTATGGCAGGTTACTGTAACTTCGATACTAATTATGACAGGTAACTGTAACTTCGATACTAATTAAGACAAGTAACTGTAACTTCGATACTAATTATGACAGGTTACTGTAACTTCGTTACTAATTATGACATGTAACTGTAATTTCGCTACAACTTTTGGCTGGTAACTGTATCTTCGATACTAGTTATGACAGGTAACAGTAACTTCGATACTAATTATGACAAGTAACTGTAACTTCGATACTAATTATGACAGGTAACTGTAACTTCGTTGCTATTTATGACAAGTAACTGTAATTTCAATACAAATTATGGCAGGTAACTGTAACTTCGATACTAATTATGACAGGTAACAGTAACGTCGATACATATTATGACAAGTAACTAAAACTTCGATACAAATTATGACAGGTAACTATAACTTCGATACTAATTATGACAAGAAACACTAACTTCGTTACTAATTATGACAAGTAACAGTAATTTAGATAAAAATTATGGTAGGTAACTGTAACTTCAATACTAATTATGACAGGTAACAGTAACTTCGATACTAATTATGACAGGTAACTGTAACTTCGTTACTAATCATGACAAGTAACTTTAATTTCGATACTAATTATGGCAGGTAACTGTAACTTCGTTACTAATTATGACAAGTCCCTGTAATTTCGATACAAAATATGGCTGGTAACTGTAACTTCGATACTAATTATGACAGGTAACAGTATCTTCGATACTAATTATGACAAGGAACTGTAACTTCGATACTTATTATGACAGGTAACTGTAACTTCGATACTAATTATGACAAGTAACTGTAACTTCGATACTAATTATGACAGGTAGCTGTAACTTCGTTACTAATTATGACAAGTAACTGTAATTTCGTTACAAATTATGGCAGGTAATTGTAATTTCGATAATAATTATGACAGGTAACAGTAACTTCGGTACTTATTATGACAAGTAACTGTAACTTCGATACTAATTATGACATGTAACTGTAACTTCGATACTAATTATGACAGGTAACTGTAACTTCGATACTAATTATGACAGGTAACAGTAACTTCAATACTAATTATGACTAGTAACTGTAATTTCGATACTAAATATGACAGGTAACAGTAACTTCGATACTAATTATGTCAAGTAACTGTAACTTCGATACTAATTATGACAAGTAACTGTAACGTCGATACTTATTATGACAGGTAACTGTAACTCCATTACTAATTATCACAAGAAACTGTAACTTCGATACTAATAATGACAGGTAACTGTAACTTCGATACTAATTATGACAGGTAACTGTAACTTCGTTACTAATTATGACAAGTAACTGTAATTTCGATACAAATTTAGGCAGGTAACTGTACCTTCGATACTAATTATGACAAGTAACTGTAATTTCGATACAAATTATGGCAGGTAACAGTACCTTCGATACCAATTATGACAGGTAACTGTAACTTCGATACTAATTATGACAAGGAACTGTAATTTCGATACAAATTATGGCAGGTAACTGTAACTTCAAAACTAATTATGACAGGTAACAGTTACTTCGATACTAATTTTGACAAGTAACTATAACTTCGAATCAAATTATGACAGGTAACTGTAACTTCGATACTAATTATGTCAGGTAACAATAACTTCGATACTAATTAATACAGGTAACAGTAACTTCGATACTAATTATGACAGGTTACTGTAACATCGTTACTAGTTATGTCAAGTAACTGTAACTTCGATACTAATTATGACAAGTAACTGTAACTTCGATACTTATTATGACAGGTAACTGTAACTTCATTACTAATTATGACAAGAAACTGTAAATTCGATACTAATTATGACAGGTAACTGTAACTTCGATACTAATTATGACAAGTAACTGTAACTTCGATACTAATTGTAACAAGTAACTGTAACTTCGATACTAATTATGACAGGTAACAGTAACTTCGATATTAATTATGACAACAGTAACCTCGATACTAATTATGACAAGTAACTGTAATTTCGATACAAATTTTGGCAGGTCACTGTAACTTCGATACTAATTATGACAAGAAACTGTAACTTCGATACTAATTATGACAGGTAACTGTAACTTCGTTACTAATTATGACTAGTAATTGTAATTTCGATAAAAATTATGGCAGGTAACGGTAACTTCGATACTAATTATGACAGGTAACAGTAACATCGATACTAATTATGACAGGTAACTGCAACTTCGTTACTAATTATGACAAGTAACTGTAATTTCTATATTAATTATGGCAAGTAACTGTAACTTCGTTACTAATTATGACAAGTAACTGTAATTTCGATACAAATTATGGCAGGTAACTGTAACTTCGATACTAATTATGACAGGTAACAGTAACTTCGATACTAATTATGACAGAAAACAGTAACTTCGATACTAATTATGACAGGTAACAGTAACTTCGATAATAATTATGGCAGGTAACTGTAACTTCGATACTAATTATGACAGTTAACTGTAACTTCGTTACTAATTATGACAAGTAACTGTAATTTCGATACAAATTATGGCAGGTTACTGTTACTTCGATACTAATTATGACAGGTAACTGTAACTTCGATACTAATTAAGACAAGTAACTGCAACTTCGATACTAATTATGACAGGTTACTGTAACTTCGTTACTAATTATGACATGTAACTGTAATTTCGATACAACTTTTGGCAGGTAACTGTATCTTCGATACTAGTTATGACAGGTAACAGTAACTTCGATACTAATTATGACAAGTAACTGTAACTTCGATACTAATTATGACTGGTAACTGTAACTTCGTTACTAATTATGACAAGTAACTGTAATTTCGATACTAATTATGACAGGTAACAGTAACTTCGATACCAATTATGTCAAGTAACTGTAACTTCGATACTAATTATGACAAGTAACTGTAACTTCGATACTTATTATGACAGGTAACTGTAACTTCATTACTAATTATGACAGGTAACTGTAACTTCGTTACTAATTATGACAAGAAACTGTAATTTCGATACAAATTTTGGCAGGTAACTGTACCTTCGATACTAATTATGACAGGTAAGAGTAACTTCGATATTAATTATGACAGGAAACTGTAACTTCGTTACTAATTATGACAAGTAACTGTAATTTCGATACAAATTATGACAGGTAACTGATACTTCGTAACTAATTATGACAAGTAACTGTAATTTCGATACAAATTATGGCAGGTAACAGTACCTTCGATACTAATTATGACAGGTAACTGTAACTTCGATACTATGACAAGGAACTGTAATTTCGATACAAATTATGGCAGGTAACTGTAACTTCGATACTAATTATGACAGGTAACAGTTACTTCGATACTAATTTTGACAAGTAACTATAACTTCGAAGCAAATTATGACAGGTAACTGTATCTTCGATACTAATTTTGACAAGAAACTCTAACTTCGTTACTAATTATGACAAGTAACAGTAATTTTGATAAAAAATTATGGTAGGTAACTGTAACTTCAATACTAATTATGACAGGTAACAGTAACTTCGATACTAATTAATACAGGTAACAGTAACTTCGATACTAATTATGACAGGTTACTGTTACATCGTTACTAATTATGTCAAGTAACTGTAACGTCGATACTAATTATGACAAGTAACTGTAACTTCAATACTTATTATGACAGGTACCTGTAACTTCATGACTAATTATGACAAGAAACTGTAAATTCGATACTAATTATGACAGGTAACTGTAACTTCGATACTAATTATGACTATTAACTGTAACTTCGATACTAATTATGACAAGTAACTGTAACGTCGATACTTATTATGACAGGTAACAGTAACTTCGATATTAATTATGACAACTGTAACCTCGATACTAATTATGACAAGTAACTGTAATTTCGATACAAATTTTGGCAAGTCACTGTAACTTCGATACTAATTACGACAGGTAACAGTAACTTCGATACTAATTATGACAAGTAACTGTAACTTCGATACTAATTATGACAGGTAACTGTAACTTCGATACTAATTATGACAGTTAACTGTAACTTCGTTACTAATTAGTACAAGTAACTGTAATTTCGATACAAATAATGGCATGTAACTGTAACTTCGATACTTATTATGACAGGCAACAGTAACTTCGATAAAAATTATGACAAGTAACTGTAAATTCGATACTAATTATGACAAGGAACTGTAACTTCGATACTTATTATGACAGGTAACTGTAACTTCGATACTAATTATGACAAGTAACTGTAACATAGATACTAATTATGACAGGTAACTGTAACTTCGTTACTAATTATGACAAGTAACTGTAATTTCGTTACAAATTATTGCAGGTAATTGTAATTTCGATACTAATTATGACAGGTAACAGTAACTTCGATACTTATTACGACAAGTAACTGTAACTTCGATACTAATTATGACAGGTCTCTGTAACTTCGATACTAATTATGACAGGTAACAGTAACTTCGTTACTAATTATGACAGGTAACAGTTACTTCGATACTAATTTTGACAAGTAACTATAACTTCGAATCAAATTATGACAGGTAACTGTAACTTCGATACTAATTATGACAAGAAACTCTAACTTCGTTACTAATTATGACAAGTAACAGTTATTTTGATAAAAAATTATGGTAGGTAACAGTAACTTCGATACTAATTATGACAGGTAACAGTAACTTCGATACTAATTATGACAAGTAACTGTAATTTCGATACTAATTATTACAGGTAACAGTAACTTCGATACCAATTATGTCAAGTAACTGTAACTTCGATACTAATTATGACAAGTAACTGTAACTTCGATACTTATTATGACAGGTAACTGTAACTTCATTACTAATTATGACAAGAAACTGTAACTTCGATACTAATTATGACAGGTAACTGTAACTTCGGTACTAATTATGACAAGTAACTGTAACTTCGATACTAGTTATGACAAGTAACTGTAACTTCGATACTAATTATGAGAGGTAACAGTAACTTCGATATTAATTATGACAAGTAACAGTAACTTCGATACTAATTATGACAAGTAACTGTAATTTCGATACAAATTTTTGCAGATAACTGTAACTTCGATACTAACTATGACAGGTAAAAGTAACTTCGATACTAATTATGACAAGTAACTGTAACTTCGATACTAATTATGACAGGTAACTGTAACTTCGTTACTAATTATGACAAGTAACTCTTATTTCGATACAAATTATGGCAGGTAACTCTAACTTCGATACTAATTATGACAGGTAACAGTAACTTCGATACTAATTATGGCAGGTTACTGTAACTTCGATACTAATTATGACAGGTAACAGTAACTTCGATACTAATTATGACAAGTAACTGCAACTTCGATACTAATTATGACAGGTAACTGTAACTTCGTTACTAATTATGACAAGTAACTGTAATTTCGTTACAAATTATGGCAGGTAATTGTAATTTCGATACTAATTATGACAGGTAACAGTAACTTCGATACTTATTATGACAAGTAACTGTAACGTCGATACTAATTATGACAGGTAACTGTAACTTCGTTACTAAGTATGACAAGTAACTCTAATTTCGATACAAATTTTGGCAGGCAACTGTACCTTCGATACTAATTATGACAGGTAAGAGTAACTTCGATATTAATTATGACAGGAAACTGTAACTTCGTTACTAATTATGACAAGTAACTGTAATTTCGATACAAATTATGACAGGTAACTGTTACTTCGTAACTAATTATGACAAGTAACTGTAATTTCGATACAAATTATGGCAGGAAACAGTACCTTCGATACTAATTATGACAGGTAACTGTAACTTCGATACTAATTATGACAAGGAACTGTAATTTCGATACAAATTATGGCAGGTAACTGTAACTTCGATACTAATTATGACAGGTTACAGTTACTTCGATACTAATTTTGACATGTAACTATAACTTCGAATCAAATTATGACAGGTAACTGTAACTTCGATACTAATTATGACAAGAAACTCTAACTTCGTTACTAATTATGACAAGTAACAGTAATTTTGATAAAAAATTATGGTAGGTAACTGTAACTTCAATACTAATTATGACAGGTAACAGTAACTTCGATACTAATTATGACAGGTAACTGTAACTTCGTTACTAATTATGACAAGTAACTTTAATTTCGATACTAATTATGGCAGGTAACTGTAACTTCGTTACTAATTATGACAAGTCCCTGTAATTTCGATACAAATTATGGCAGGTAACTGTAACTTCGATACTAATTATGTCAGGTAACAGTAACTTCGATACTAATTAATACAGGTAACAGTAATTGCGATACTAAATATGACAGGTTACTGTAACATCGTTACTAATTATGTCAAGTAACTGTAACTTCGATACTAATTATGACAAGTAACTGTAACATCGATACTTATTATGACAGGTAACTGTAACTTCATTACTAATTATGACAAGAAACTGTAAATTCGATACTAATTATGACAGGTAACTGTAACGTCGATACTAATTATGACAAGTAACTGTAACTTCGATACTAATTGTGACAAGTAACTGTAACTTCGATACTAATTATGACAGGTAACAGTAACTTCGATATTAATTATGACAACAGTAACCTCGATACTAACTATGACAAGTAGCTGTAATTTCGATACAAATTTTGGCAGGTCACTGTAACTTCGATACTAATTATGACAGGTAACAGTAACTTCGATACTAAATATGACAAGTAACTGTAACTTCGATACTAATTATGACAGGTAACTGTAACTTCGTTACTAATTATGACAAGTAACTGTAATTTCGATACAAATTATGGCAGGTAACGGTAACTTCGATACTAATTATGACAGGTAACAGTAACTTCGATACCAATTATGACAGGTAACTGCAACTTCGTTACTAATTATGACAAGTAACTGTAATTTCTATATTAATTAAGGCAAGTAACTTTAACTTCGTTACTAATTATGACAAGTAACTGTAATTTCGATACAAATTATGGCAGGTAACTGTAACTTCGGTACTAATTATGACAGGTAACAGTAACTTCGATACTAATTATGACAGAAAACAGTAACTTCGATACTAATTATGACAAGTAACAGTAACTTCGATAATAATTATGGCAGGTAACTGTAACTTCGATACTAATTATGACAGTTAACTGTAACTTCGTTACTAATTATGACAAGTAACTGTAATTTCGATACAAATTATGGCAGGTTACTGTAACTTCGATACTAATTATGACAGGTAACTGTAACTTCGATACTAATTAAGACTAGTAACTGTAACTTCGATACTAATTATGACAGGTTACTGTAACTTCGTTACTAATTATGACATGTAACTGTTATTTCGATACAACTTTTGGCAGGTAACTGTATCTTCGATACTAGTTATGGCAGGTAACAGTAACTTCGATACTAATTATGACAAGTAACTGTAACTTCGATACTAATTATGACAGGTAACTGTAACTTCGTTGCTAATTATGATAAGTAACTGTAATTTCAATACAAATTATGGCAGGTAACTGTAACT
Source organism: Meconema thalassinum (assembly GCA_946902985.2). Lineage (NCBI taxonomy): Eukaryota > Metazoa > Arthropoda > Insecta > Orthoptera > Tettigoniidae > Meconema > Meconema thalassinum. The sequence continues at coordinate 1,673,376,157 of OX336388.2, read as the reverse complement.
TCGATACTAATTATGACAGGTAACAGTAACGTCGATACATATTATGACAAGTAACTAAAACTTCGATACAAATTATGACAGGTAACTATAACTTCGATACTAATTATGACAAGAAACTCTAACTTCGATACTTATTATGACAAGTAACTGTAACTTCGATACTAATTATGACAGGTAACTGTAACTTCGTTACTAATTATGACAAGTAACTGTAATTTCGATACAAATTTTGGCAGGTAACTGTACCTTCGATACTAATTATGACAGGTAAGAGTAACTTCGATATTAATTATGACAGGAGACTGTAACTTCGTTACTAATTATGACAAGTAACTGTAATTTCGATACAAATTATGACAGGTAACTGTTACTTCGTAACTAATTATGACAAGTAACTGTAATTTCGATACAAATTATGGCAGGTAACAGTACTTTCGATACTTATTATGACAGGTAACTGTAACTTCGATACTAATTATGACAAGGAACTGTAATTTCGATACAAATTATGGCAGGTAACTGTAACTTCGATACTAATTATGACAGGTAACAGTTACTTCGATATTAATTTTGACAAGTAACTATAACTTCGAATCAAATTATGACAGGTAACTGTAACTTCGATACTAATTATGACAAGAAACTATAACTTCGTTACTAATTATGACAAGTAACAGTAATTTTGATAAAAAATTATGGTAGGTAACTGTAACTTCAATACTAATTATGACAGGTAACAGTAACTTCGATACTAATTAATACAGGTAACAGTAACTTCGGTACTAATTATGACAGGTTACTGTAACATCGTTACTAATTACGTCAAGTAACTGTAACTTCGATACTAATTATGACAAGTAACTGTAACTTCGATACTTATTATGACAAGTAACTGTAACTTCGATACTAATTATGACAGGTAACAGTAAGTTCGATATTAATTTTGACAACAGTAACCTCGATACTAATTATGACAAGTAACTGTAATTTCGATACAAATTTTGGCAGGTCACTGTAACTTCGATACTAATTATGACAGGTAACAATAACTTCGATACTAAATATGATAAGTAACTGTAACTTCGATACTAATTATGACAGGTAACTGTAACTTCGTTACTAATTATGACTAGTAACTGTAATTTCGATACAAATTATGGCAGGTAACGGTAACTTCGTTACTAATTATGACAGGTAACAGTAACTTCGATACCAATTATGACAGGTAACTGCAACTTCGTTATTAATTATGACAAGTAACTGTAATTTCTATATTAATTAAGGCAAGTAACTGTAACTTCGTTACTAATTATGACAAGTAACTGTAATTTCGATACAAATTATGGCAGGTAACTGTAACTTCGGTACTAATTATGACAGGTAACAGTAACTTCGATACTAATTATGACAGAAAACAGTAACTTCGATACTAATTATGACAGGTAAGAGTAACTTCGATAATAATTATGGCAGGTAACTGTAACTTCGATACTAATTATGACAGTTAACTGTAACTTCGATACTAATTATGACAGGTAACTGTAACTTCGATACTAATTAAGACAAGTAACTGTAACTTCGATACTAACTATGACAGGTTACTGTAACTTCGTTACTAATTATGACATGTAACTGTAATTTCGATACAACTTTTGGCAGGTAACTGCATCATCGATACTAGTTATGACAGGTAACAGGAACTTCGATACTAATTATGACAAGTAACTGTAACTTCGATACTAATTATGACAGGTAACTGTAACTTCGTTGCAAATTATGACAAGTAACTGTAATTTTAATACAAATTATGGCAGGTGACTGTAACTTCGATACTAATTATGACAGGTAACAGTAACGTCGATACATATTATGACAAGTAACTAAAACTTCGATACAAATTATGACAGGTAACTATAACTTCGATACTAATTATGACAAGAAACTCTAACTTCGATACTTATTATGACAAGTAACTGTAACTTCGATACTAATTATGACAGGTAACTGTAACTTCGTTACTAATTATGACAAGTAACTGTAATTTCGATACAAATTTTGGCAGGTAACTGTACCTTCGATACTAATTATGACAGGTAAGAGTAACTTCGATATTAAATATGACAGGAAACTGTAACTTCGTTACTAATTATGACAAGTAACTGTAATTTCGATACAAATTATGACAGGTAACTGTTACTTTGTAACTAATTATGACAAGTAACTGTAATTTCGATACAAATTATGGCAGGTAACAGTACCTTCGATACTAATTATGACAGGTAACTGTAACTTCGATACTAATTATGACAAGGAACTGTAATTTCGATACAAATTATGGCAGGTAACTGTAACTTCGATACTAATTATGACAGGTAACAGTTACTTCGATACTAATTTTGACAAGTAACTATAACTTCGAATCAAATTATGACAGGTAATTGTAACTTCGATACTAAATATGACAAGAAACTCTAACTTCGTTACTAATTATGACAAGTAACAGTAATTTTGATTAAAAATTATGGTAAGTTACTGTAACTTCAATACTAATTATGACAGGTAACAGTAACTTCGATACTAATTTATACAGGTAACAGTAACTTCGATACGAATTATGACAGGTTACTGTAACATCGTTACTAATTATGTCAAGTAACTGTAACTTCGATACTAATTATGACAGTTAACTGTAACTTCGTTACTAATTAGTACAAGTAACTGTAATTTCGATACAAATAATGGCATGTAACTGTAACTTCGATACTAATTATGACAGGTAACAGTAACTTCGATACTAATTATGACAAGTAACTGTAACTTCGATACTAATTATGACAAGGAACTGTAACTTCGATACTTATTATGACAGGTAACTGTAACTTCGATACTAATTATGACAAGAAACTGTAACTTCGATACTAATTATGACAGGTAACTGTAACTTCGTTACTAATTATGACAAGTAACTGTAATTTCGTTACAAAATATGGCAGGTAATTGTAATTTCGATACTAATTATGACAGGTAACAGTAACTTCGATACTTATTACGACAAGTAACTGTAACTTCGATACTAATTATGACAGATCTCTGTAACTTCGATACTAATTATGACAGGTAACAGTAACTTCGATACTAATTATGACAGGTAACAGTTACTTCGATACTAATATTGACAAGTAACTATAACTTCGAATCAAATTATGACAAGTAACTGTAACTTCGATACTAATTATGACAAGAAACACTAACTTCGTTACTAATTATGACAAGTAACAATAATTTTGATAAAAAATTATGGTAGATTAATGTAACTTCGATACTAATTATGACAGGTAACAGTAACTTCGATACTAATATGACAAGTGACGGTAATTTCGATACTAATTATGACAGGTAACAGTAACTTCGATACCAATTATGTCAAGTAACTGTAACTTCGATACTAATTATGACAAGTAACTGTAACTTCGATACATATTATGACAGGTAACTGTAACTTCATTACTAATTATGACAAGAAACTGTAACTTCGATACTAATTATGACAGGTAACTGTAACTTCGGTACTAATTATGACAAGTAACTGTAACTTCGATACTAGATATGACAAGTAACTGTAACTTCGATACTAATTATGAGAGGTAACAGTAACTTCGATATTAATTATGACAAGTAACAGTAACTTCGATACTAATTATGACAAGTAACTGTAATTTCGATACAAAATTTTGCAGGTAACTGTAACTTCGATACTAATTATGACAGGTAACATTAACTTCGATACTAATTATGACAATTAACTGTAACTTCGATACTAATTATGACAGGTAACTGTAACTTCGTTACTAATTATGACAAGTAACTCTTATTTCGATACAAATTATGGCAGGAAACACTAACTTCGATACTAATTATGACAGGTAACAGTAACTTCGATACTAATTATGGCAGGTAACTGTAACTTCGATACTAATTATGACAGGTAACAGTAACTTCGATACTAATTATGACAAGTAACTGCAACTTCGATACTTATTATGACAGGTAACTGTAACTTCCTTATTAATTATGACAAGTAACTGTAATTTCGTTACAAATTATGGCAGGTAATTGTAATTTCGATACTAATTATGACAGGTAACAGTAAATTCGATACTTATTATGACAAGTAACTGTAACTTCGATACTAATTATGATAGGTAACTGTAACTTCGTTACCAATTATGACAAGTAACTGTAATTTCGATACAAATTTTGGCAGGTAACTGTACCTTCGATACTAATTATGACAGGTAAGAGTAACTTCGATATTAATTATGACAGGAAACTGTAACTTCGTTACTAATTATGACAAGTAACTGTAATTACGATACAAATTATGACAGGTAACTGTTACTTCGTAACTAATTATGACAAGTAACTGTAATTTCGATACAAATTATGGCAGGTAACAGTACCTTCGATACTAATTATGACAGGTAACTGTAACTTCGATACTAATTATGACAAGGAACCGTAATTTCGATACAAATTATGGCAGGTGACTGTAACTTCGATACTAATTATGACAGGTAACAGTTACTTCGATACTAATTTTGACAAGTAACTATAACTTCGAATCAAATTATGACAGGTAACTGTAACTTCGATACTAATTATGACAAGAAACTCTAACTTCGTTACTAATTATGACAAGTAACAGTAATTTTGATAAAAAATTATGGTAGGTAACTGTAACTTCAATACTAATTATGACAGGTAACAGTAACTTCGATACTAATTATGACAAGTAACTGTAACTTCGATACTAATTGTGACAAGTAACTGTAACTTCGATACTAATTATGACAGGTAACAGTAACTTCGATATTAATTATGAAAACAGTAACCTCGATACTAATTATGACAAGTAACTGTAATTTCGATACAAATTTTGGCAGGTCACTGTAACTTCGATACTAATTATGACAGGTAACAGTAACTTCGATACTAAATATGACAAGTAACTGTAACTTCGATACTAATTATGACAGGTCACTGTAACTTCGTTACTAATTAGGACAAGTAACTGTAATTTCGATACAAATTATGGCAGGTAACGGTAACTTCGATACTAATTATGACAGGTAACAGTAACTTCGATACCAATTATGACAGGTAACTGCAACTTCGTTACTAATTATGACAAGTAACTGTAATTTCTATATTAATTAAGGCAAGTAACTGTAACTTCGTTACTAATTATGACAAGTAACTGTAATTTCGATACAAATTATGGCAGGTAACTGTAACTTCGGTACTAATTATGACAGGTAACAGTAACTTCGATACTAATTATGACAGAAAACAGTAACTTCGATACTAATTATGACAGGTAACAGTAACTTCGATAATAATTATGGCAGGTAACTGTAACTTCGATACTAATTATGACAGTTAACTGTAACTTCGTTACTAATTATGACAAGTAACTGTAATTTCGATACAAATTATGGCAGGTTACTGTAACTTCGATACTAATTATGACAGGTAACTGTAACTTCGATACTAATTAAGACAAGTAACTGTAACTTCGATACTAATTATGACAGGTCACTGTAACTTCGTTACTAATTAGGACAAGTAACTGTAATTTCGATACAAATTATGGCAGGTAACGGTAACTTCGATACTAATTATGTCAGAAAACAGTAACTTCGATACTAATTATGACAGGTAACAGTAACTTCGATAATAATTATGGCAGGTAACTGTAACTTCGATACTAATTATGACAGTTAACTGTAACTTCGTTACTAATTATGACAAGTAACTGTAATTTCGATACAAATTATGGCAGGTAACAGTAACTTCGATACTAATTATGACAAGTAACTGTAACTTCGATACTAATTATGACAGGTAACTGTAACTTCGTTGCTATTTATGACAAGTAACTGTAATTTCAATACAAATTATGGCAGGTAACTGTAACTTCGATACTAATTATGACAGGTAACAGTAACGTCGATACATATTATGACAAGTAACTAAAACTTCGATACAAATTATGACAGGTAACTATAACTTCGATACTAATTATGACAAGAAACTCTAACTTCGTTACTAATTATGACAAGTAACAGTAATTTTGATAAAAATTATGGTAGGTAACTGTAACTTCAATACTAATTATGACAGGTAACAGTAACTTCGATACTAATTATGACCGGTAACTGTAACTTCGTTACTAATCATGACAAGTAACTTTAATTTCGATACTAATTATGGCAGGTAACTGTAACCTCGTTACTAATTATGACAATTCCCTGTAATTTCGATACAAAATATGGCTGGTAACTGTAACTTCGATACTAATTATGACAGGTAACAGTATCTTCGATACTAATTATGTCAAGGAACTGTAACTTCGATACTTATTATGACAGGTAACTGTAACTTCGATACTAATTATGACAAGTAACTGTAACTTCGATACTAATTATGACAGGTAACTGGAACTTCGATACTAATTATGACAGGAAACTGTAACTTCGATACTAATTATGACAGGTAACAGTAACTTCAATACTAATTATGACAAGTAACTGTAATTTCGATACTAATTATGACAGGTAACAGTAACTTCGATACTAATTATGTCAAGTAACTGTAACTTCGATACTAATTATGACAAGTAACTGTAACTTCGATGCTTATTATGACAGGTAACTGTAACTTCATTACTAATTATGACAAGAAACTGTAACTTCGATACTAATTATGACAGGTAACTGTAACTTCGACACTAATTATGACAAGTAACTGTAACTTCGATACTAATTATGACAAGTAACTGTAACTTCGATACTAATTATGAGAGGTAACAGTCACTTCGATATTAATTATGACAAGTAACAATAACTTCGATACTAATTATGACAAGTAACTGTAATTTCGATACAAATTTTGGCAGGTAACTGTAACTTCGATACTAATTATGACAGGTAACAGTAACTTCGATACTAAATATGACAAGTAACTGTAACTTCGATACTAATTATGACAGGTAACTTTAATTTCGTTACTAATTATGACAAGTAACTTTTATTTCGATACAAATTATGGCAGGTAACACTATCTTCGATACTAATTATGACAGGTAACAGTAACTTCGATACTAATTATGGCAGGTAACTGTGACTTCGATACTAATTATGACAGGTAACTGTAACTTCGATACTAATTATGACAAGAAACTGTAACTTCGATACTAATTATGACAGGTAACTGTAACTTCGTTACTAATTATGACAAGTAACTGTAATTTCGTTACAAATTATGGCAGGTAATTGTAATTTCGATACTAATTATGACAGGTAACAGTAACTTCGATACTTATTACGACAAGTAACTGTAACTTCGATACTAATTATGACAGGTCTCTGTAACTTCGATACTAATTATGACAGGTAACAGTAACTTCGATACTAATTATGACAGGTAACAGTTACTTCGATACTAATATTGACAAGTAACTATAACTTCGAATCAAATTATGACAAGTAACTGTAACTTCGATACTAATTACGACAAGAAACACTAACTTCGTTACTAATTATGACAAGTAACAGTAATTTTGATAAAAATTATGGTAGGTAACTGTAACTTCAATACTAATTATGACAGGTAACAGTAACTTCGATACTAATTATGACCGGTAACTGTAACTTCGTTACTAATCATGACAAGTAACTTTAATTTCGATACTAATTATGGCAGGTAACTGTAACCTCGTTACTAATTATGACAATTCCCTGTAATTTCGATACAAAATATGGCTGGTAACTGTAACTTCGATACTAATTATGACAGGTAACAGTATCTTCGATACTAATTATGTCAAGGAACTGTAACTTCGATACTTATTATGACAGGTAACTGTAACTTCGATACTAATTATGACAAGTAACTGTAACTTCGATACTAATTATGACAGGTAACTGGAACTTCGATACTAATTATGACAGGAAACTGTAACTTCGATACTAATTATGACAGGTAACAGTAACTTCAATACTAATTATGACAAGTAACTGTAATTTCGATACTAATTATGACAGGTAACAGTAACTTCGATACTAATTATGTCAAGTAACTGTAACTTCGATACTAATTATGACAAGTAACTGTAACTTCGATGCTTATTATGACAGGTAACTGTAACTTCATTACTAATTATGACAAGAAACTGTAACTTCGATACTAATTATGACAGGTAACTGTAACTTCGACACTAATTATGACAAGTAACTGTAACTTCGATACTAATTATGACAAGTAACTGTAACTTCGATACTAATTATGAGAGGTAACAGTCACTTCGATATTAATTATGACAAGTAACAATAACTTCGATACTAATTATGACAAGTAACTGTAATTTCGATACAAATTTTGGCAGGTAACTGTAACTTCGATACTAATTATGACAGGTAACAGTAACTTCGATACTAAATATGACAAGTAACTGTAACTTCGATACTAATTATGACAGGTAACTTTAATTTCGTTACTAATTATGACAAGTAACTTTTATTTCGATACAAATTATGGCAGGTAACACTATCTTCGATACTAATTATGACAGGTAACAGTAACTTCGATACTAATTATGGCAGGTAACTGTGACTTCGATACTAATTATGACAGGTAACTGTAACTTCGATACTAATTATGACAAGAAACTGTAACTTCGATACTAATTATGACAGGTAACTGTAACTTCGTTACTAATTATGACAAGTAACTGTAATTTCGTTACAAATTATGGCAGGTAATTGTAATTTCGATACTAATTATGACAGGTAACAGTAACTTCGATACTTATTACGACAAGTAACTGTAACTTCGATACTAATTATGACAGGTCTCTGTAACTTCGATACTAATTATGACAGGTAACAGTAACTTCGATACTAATTATGACAGGTAACAGTTACTTCGATACTAATATTGACAAGTAACTATAACTTCGAATCAAATTATGACAAGTAACTGTAACTTCGATACTAATTACGACAAGAAACACTAACTTCGTTACTAATTATGACAAGTAACAGTAATTTTGATAAAAAATTATGGTAGGTTACTGTAACTTCGATACTAATTATGACAGGTAACAGTAACTTCGATACTAATATGACAAGTAACTGTAATTTCGATACTAATTATGACAGGTAACAGTAACTTCGATACCAATTATGTCAAGTAACTGTAACTTCGATACTAATTATGACAAGTAACTGTAACTTCGATACTTATTATGACAGGTAACTGTAACTTCATTACTAATTATGACAAGAAACTGTAACTTCGATACTAATTATGACAGGTAACTGTAACTTCGGTACTAATTATGACAAGTAACTGTAACTTCGATACTAGATATGACAAGTAACTGTAACTTCGATACTAATTATGAGAGGTAACAGTAACTTCGATATTAATTATGACATGTAACAGTAACTTCGATAATAATTATGACAAGTAACTGTAATTTCGATACAAAATTTTGCAGGTAACTGTAACTTCGATACTAATTATGACAGGTAACAGTAACTTCGATACTAATTATGACAATTAACTGTAACTTCGATACTAATTATGACAGGTAACTGTAACTTCGTTACTAATTATGACAAGTAACTCTTATTTCGATACAAATTATGGCAGGAAACACTAACTTCGATACTAATTATGACAGGTAACAGTAACTTCGATACTAATTATGGCAGGTAACTGTAACTTCGATACTAATTATGACAGGTAACAGTAACTTCGATACTAATTATGACAAGTAACTGCAACTTCGATACTTATTATGACAGGTAACTGTAACTTCGTTACTAATTATGACAAGTAACTGTAATTTCGTTACAAATTATGGCAGGTAATTGTAATTTCGATACTAATTATGACAGGTAACAGTAACTTCGATACTTATTATGACAAGTAACTGTAACTTCGATAGTAATTATGATTTATTTATTTATTTATCGTATGATGTTAACACAACACATTCACCTACATAAATACAGATTCATATAACACAGCAATAATACTAACAAATTATATAAATTATAAAGCAGATAAGAAAAAATTATAAATCAACGTCCAACTCGTTGATCCATTTGACAGCCTCAGTTGTAGCAGAATGCAGGTCCTCCAGACTTCCTGGAAAAACTCGGAGAGGGCATTCCAGTACTAAGTGCTCCATTGTCTGTGGAATGTCAGCGCAATCGCAATTCGGTGAGTCTTTCCAACCCCATTTGTGGAGAACAGAAGCACATCTTCCCAAGCCACATCTAATACGATTGAGTCTAGTCCAGGTATGTCTGGGCAGATTGAAGCCATCAAGTTTTATGTGAGGATCCTCAACGTTCACGATGCCTGGTGGCGTAGATGTTGTCCACTCAACCCGCCAATTTTCATTAGGTTTAAAATTTCTGCTTGTTAAATCCAAGGCAGTTTTCCATGCAGGTTTACGGGATTTCAATCTAGATGGGCCAAGATGTTTCATGTCTTCATGTATTGGGAGGGCCTTGTTATTTTGCACTCTCGACCAAAGATGAACCAGATTTTTCTGCCTTCTGATATGAGGAGGTGCGATATTACTCAGCACTGGTAACCACTGGACTGGAGTAGGAAGTAGTGTTCCAGATACAATACGCATGCTCTGTCGGAGCTGAACATCCACCCGTTGAGTGTGGCAGCTATTAAGCCATACCCCAGAGCAAAACTCGGCTGAAGAATAGATTAGCGCAAGAGCAGTTGTTCTCAGAGTGTTGGCATCCGCTCCCCATGATGTTCCAGCCAGGCGCTGAAGGAGGTTATTGCGGCTCTTCAATTTCGCAGCAGATTTACACAGATGGGTTTTGTAGGTCAGAGATCTATCCAAAGTCATTCCCAGATATTTAGGGGTGCTATTATACTGTAATTCTTTATCTCTAAAATTGACTCTAGGATGGTAATTTGCATGCCTGTTGTCCAGATGGAAAGCAGTTATCTCACTTTTCTGAGGATTTGGTTGTAAGCGCCATTTTTTGAAAAAGTCATCCAGCACTTTGAGGTCTTGGGTGAGAACGGCCTCAGCTTCTGCGAAATTAGCATGTTGAACAGTGAGGTTGATATCGTCCGCATACATGAACTTGCGGGCTACTGTTTTCGGAAGATCATGGGTGTACAGATTAAAAAGAATGGGTGAGAGAACAGAACCTTGCGGCAGGCCATTATTCAGTTTACGGAATCGGCTTTTGTTCTGCTCAGAGTAGACTTGGAACAATCTGTTACTTAGCATGTTGTCTAACAAGTTCATAATCTTTAAACAAGGAACAGCCTTGATCAATTTCAATAGCAATCCCTCCTTCCAAACAGTATCATATGCTGCTGTGAGATCCAGAAAGGCTGATACGCTCTTCAGTTTCTTCTCAAACCCAGCTTCCACAAAGGTGGTCAGGGAAAGAACTTGGTCACTGCAATCACGGCCAGGTCGGAATCCTGCTTGTTCAATTGGGATCAGTGCCTCAATCGCTGGCGCTATTCTATTCAGGATCAATCTTTCCAGGAGCTTGAATGTCACAGATAGCAATGCTATTGGACGGTAACTTTGAGGTAAGTTCGGGTCTTTCCCTGGTTTTAAAAGGGCAATGATTTTGGTCTTCTTGAAGATTGCAGGTAACTTTCCTGATTCTAGTATACAGCTGAAAAACATAGCCAACCATCGTTTTGTAGCTGGACCACAGTTCTTTAATAATTCTGGATAAATCCCATCTAATCCTGCAGCTTTTCCATTTTGAAGAGAGATTAAACCTTCTTCCACTTCCTGTACAGAGAAGGGTCTCGAATATGTATCATGTGGCTGAGCTGAGCGTATGGCTTGCCTAAGCTTTGTTTTCACCAACCGGTTGAACTTCTTGTTCTTTGCTGTTCTAGAGGTTTGGACAATATGGTTAGCTATCGCATTTACATTAATAGATGTAGGTGTTTTCGATGGTATGGAAGCGGAATCTAGTTTCCGTATCAGAGACCACGCCTTCCTGCGGGAATGCGTGAAGTTTAAACCTTCAACAGTATTTATCCATCTCTCTCTTCTACCTCTGTCAAGTGATTGTAGAAGTTCAGTAGCTTTCTCCCTGCTGCTATTTTCATTATACTCTTCTTTCAGTCTGTTGGACTCCTCATTCCATCCTGGTATATACTCCTTCCTGAAGCCTCTCGGAATAGATCGTTTGGCTGCTGCTTTTATTAGACCTATGAACCTTAAGTAGTTTTCAGGTACCGCTTGAATCCATCTAATGTTGGCATCTGAGTATTTTGCATAGGTTTCCCAATCTGCCTTCAGAAAGTTCCAGCGAGGACGAGGTGTGGAATGAATAACAGGAATCTGTACTCCAATTTTGTATATTACTGGCCTATGCTGACTATGGGGAAAGTCTTGAAGCACTTGTCGCCGAATGCGAGGTACGGGAGTTGAAAGGCTATTGGAAACAAAGCATAAATCAGGTGAGTAATCTTGGTTCCATCGAGCTGAGTGAAATGTGCCTCTGTCTTTAGGGTCATACATCTGGGTAAGGTTATGTACTTCAGCCCATTCCGTCAGTTTAGTCCCATTTTCGTCATTCTGACAGTAGCCCCAAGATGTATGATGACTGTTGAAATCCCCTATGATAATATTTTCGTTAGTAGAGACTATAGATATAGGGTCAGGCCAGGATGTGGATGGAGGACTAATTATGATAGGTAACTGTAACTTCGTTACTAATTATGACAAGTAACTGTAATTTCGATACAAATTTTGGCAGGTAACTGTACCTTCGATACTAATTATGACAGGTAAGAGTAACTTCGATATTAATTATGACAGGAAACTGTAACTTCGTTACTAATTATGACAAGTAACTGTAATTTCGATTCAAATTATGACAGGTAACGGTTACTTCGTAACTAATTATGACAAGTAACTGTAATTTCGATACAAATTATGGCAGGTAACAGTACCTTCGATACTAATTATGACAGGTAACTGTAACTTCGATACTAATTATGACAAGGAACCGTAATTTCGATACAAATTATGGCAGGTGACTGTAACTTCGATACTAATTATGACAGGTAACAGTTACTTCGATACTAATTTTGACAAGTAACTATAACTTCGAATCAAATTATGACAGGTAACTGTAACTTCGATACTAATTATGACAAGAAACTCTAACTTCGTTACTAATTATGACAAGTAACAGTAATTTTGATAAAAAATTATGGTAAGTAACTGTAACTTCAATACTAATTATGACAGGTAACAGTAACTTCGATACTAATTATGACAAATAACTGTAACTTCGATACTAATTGTGACAAGTAACTGTAACTTCGATACTAATTATGACAGGTAACAGTAACTTCGATATTAATTATGACAACAGTAACCTCGATACTAATTATGACAAGTAACTGTAATTTCGATACAAATTTTGGCAGGTCACTGTAACTTCGATACTAATTATGACAGGTAACAGTAACTTCGATACTAAATATGACAAGTAACTGTAACTTCGATACTAATTATGACAGGTAACTGTAACTTCGTTACTAATTATGACAAGTAACTGTAATTTCGATACAAATTATGGCAGGTAACGGTAACTTCGATACTAATTATGACAGGTAACAGTAACTTCGATACCAATTATGACAGGTAACTGCAACTTCGTTATTAATTATGACAAGTAACTGTAATTTCTATATTAATTAAGGCAGGTAACTGTAACTTCGTTACTAATTATGACAAGTAACTGTAATTTCGATACAAATTATGGCAGGTAACTGTAACTTCGGTACTAATTATGACAGGTAACAGTAACTTCGATACTAATTATGACAGAAAACAGTAACTTCGATACTAATTATGACAGGTAACAGTAACTTCGATAATAATTATGGCAGGTAACTGTAACTTCGATACTAATTATGACAGTTAACTGTAACTTCGTTACTAATTATGACAAGTAACTGTAATTTCGATACAAATTATGGCAGGTTACTGTAACTTCGATACTAATTATGACAGGTAACTGTAACTTCGATACTAATTAAGACAAGTAACTGTAACTTCGATACTAATTATGACAGGTTACTGTAACTTCGTTACTAATTATGACATGTAACTGTAATTTCGATACAACTTTTGGCTGGTAACTGTATCTTCGATACTAGTTATGACAGGTAACAGTAACTTCGATACTAATTATGACAAGTAACTGTAACTTCGATACTAATTATGACAGGTAACTGTAACTTCGTTGCTATTCATGACAAGTAACTGTAATTTCAATACAAATTATGGCAGGTAACTGTAACTTCGATACTAATTATGACAGGTAACAGTAACGTCGATACATATTATGACAAGTAACTAAAACTTCGATACAAATTATGACAGGTAACTATAACTTCGATACTAATTATGACAAGAAACTCTAACTTCGTTACTAATTATGACAAGTAACAGTAATTTTGATAAAAATTATGGTAGGTAACTGTAACTTCAATACTAATTATGACAGGTAACAGTAACTTCGATACTAATTATGACCGGTAACTGTAACTTCGTTACTAATCATGACAAGTAACTTTAATTTCGATACTAATTATGGCAGGTAACTGTAACCTCGTTACTAATTATGACAATTCCCTGTAATTTCGATACAAAATATGGCTGGTAACTGTAACTTCGATACTAATTATGACAGGTAACAGTATCTTCGATACTAATTATGTCAAGGAACTGTAACTTCGATACTTATTTTGACAGGTAACTGTAACTTCGATACTAATTATGACAAGTAACTGTAACTTCGATACTAATTATGACAGGTAGCTGTAACTTCGTTACTAATTATGACAAGTAACTGTAATTTCGTTACAAATTATGGCAGGTAATTGTAATTTCGATACTAATTATGACAGGTAACAGTAACTTCGATACTTATTATGACAAGTAACTGTAACTTCGATACTAATTATGACAGGTAACTGTAACTTCGATACTAATTATGACAGGAAACTGTAACTTCGATACTAATTATGACAGGTAACAGTAACTTCAATACTAATTATGACAAGTAACTGTAATTTCGATACTAATTATGACAGGTAACAGTAACTTCGATACTAATTATGTCAAGTAACTGTAACTTCGATACTAATTATGACAAGTAACTGTAACTTCGATGCTTATTATGACAGGTAACTGTAACTTCATTACTAATTATGACAAGAAACTGTAACTTCGATACTAATTATGACAGGTAACTGTAACTTCGACACTAATTATGACAAGTAACTGTAACTTCGATACTAATTATGACAAGTAACTGTAACTTCGATACTAATTATGAGAGGTAACAGTCACTTCGATATTAATTATGACAAGTAACAGTAACTTCGATACTAATTATGACAAGTAACTGTAATTTCGATACAAATTTTGGCAGGTAACTGTAACTTCGATACTAATTATGACAGGTAACAGTAACTTCGATACTAATTATGACAAGTAACTGTAACTTCGATACTAATTATGACAGGTAACTTTAATTTCGTTACTAATTATGACAAGTAACTCTTATTTCGATACAAATTATGGCAGGTAACACTATCTTCGATACTAATTATGACAGGTAACAGTAACTTCGATACTAATTATGGCAGGTAACTGTGACTTCGATACTAATTATGACAGGTAACAGTAACTTCGATACTAATTATGACAAGTAACTGTAACTTCGATACTAATTATGACAGGTAACTGTAACTTCGTTACTAATTATGACAAGTAACTGTAATTTCGTTACAAATTATGGCAGGTAATTGTAATTTCGATACTAATTATGACAGGTAACAGTAACTTCGATACTTATTATGACAAGTAACTGTAACTTCGATACTAATTATGACAGGTAACTGTAACTTCGTTACAAATTATGGCATGTAACTGTAACTTCGATACTAATTATGACAGGTAACTGTTACTTCGTAACTAATTATGTCAAGTAACTGTATCTTCGATACTAATTATGACAAGTAACTGTAACTTCGATACTTCTTATGACAGGTAACTATAACTTCATTACTAATTATGACAAGAAACAGTAAATTCGATACTAATTATGACAGGTAACTGTAACTTCGATACTAATTATGACAAGTAACTGTAACTTCGATACTAATTGTGACAAGTAACTGTAACTTCGATACTAATTATGACAGGTAACAGTAACTTCGATACTAAATATGACAAGTAACTGTAACTTCGATACTAATTATGACAGGTAACTGTAACTTCGTTACTAATTATGACAAGTAACTGTAATTTCGATACAAATTATGGCAGGTTACGGTAACTTCGATACTAATTATGACAGGTAACAGTAACTTCGATACCAATTATGACAGGTAACTGCAACTTCGTTACTAATTATGACAAGTAACTGTAATTTCTATATTAATTAAGGCAAGTAACTGTAACTTCGTTACTAATTATGACAAGTAACTGTAATTTCGATACAAATTATGGCAGGTAACTGTAACTTCGGTACTAATTATGACAGGTAACAGTAACTTCGATACTAATTATGACAGAAAACAGTAACTTCGATACTAATTATGACAGGTAACAGTAACTACGATAATAATTATGGCAGGTAACTGTAACTTCGATACTAATTATGACAGTTAACTGTAACTTCGTTACTAATTATGACAAGTAACTGTAATTTCGATACAAATTATGGCAGGTTACTGTAACTTCGATACTAATTATGACAGGTAACTGTAACTTCGATACTAATTAAGACAAGTAACTGTAACTTCGATACTAATTATGACAGGTTACTGTAACTTCGTTACTAATTATGACATGTAACTGTAATTTCGATACAACTTTTGGCTGGTAACTGTATCTTCGATACTAGTTATGACAGGTAACAGTAACTTCGATACTAATTATGACAAGTAACTGTAACTTCGATACTAATTATGACAGGTAACTGTAACTTCGTTGCTATTTATGACAAGTAACTGTAATTTCAATACAAATTATGGCAGGTAACTGTAACTTCGATACTAATTATGACAGGTAACAGTAACGTCGATACATATTATGACAAGTAACTAAAACTTCGATACAAATTTTGACAGGTAACTATAACTTCGATACTAATTATGACAAGAAACTCTAACTTCGTTACTAATTATGACAAGTAACAGTAATTTTGATAAAAATTATGGTAGGTAACTGTAACTTCAATACTAATTATGACAGGTAACAGTAACTTCGATACTAATTATGACAGGTAATGTAACTTCGTTACTAATCATGACAAGTAACTTTAATTTCGATACTAATTATGGCAGGTAACTGTAACTTCGTTACTAATTATGACAAGTCCCTGTAATTTCGATACAAAATATGGCTGGTAACTGTAACTTCGATACTAATTATGACAGGTAACAGTATCTTCGATACTAAATATGACAAGGAACTGTAACTTCGATACTTATTATGACAGGTAACTGTAACTTCGATACTAATTATGACAAGTAACTGTAACTTCGATACTAATTATGACAGGTAGCTGTAACTTCGTTACTAATTATGACAAGTAACTGTAATTTCGTTACAAATTATGGCAGGTAATTGTAATTTCGATACTAATTATGACAGGTAACAGTAAATTCGATACTTATTATGACAAGTAACTGTAACTTCGATACTAATTATGACATGTAACTGTAACTTCGATACTAATTATGACAGGTAACTGTAACTTCGATACTTATTATGACAGGTAACAGTAACTTCGATACTAATTATGACAAGTAACTGTAATTTCGGTACTAAATATGACAGGTAACAGTAACTTCGATACTAATTATGTCAAGTAACTGTAACTTCGATACTAATTATGACAAGTAACTGTAACGTCGATACTTATTATGACAGGTAACTGTAACTTCATTACTAATTATGACAAGAAACTGTAACTTCGATACTAATTATGACAGGTAACTGTAACTTCGATACTAATTTTGACAGGTAACTGTAACTTCGTTACTAATTATGACAAGTAACTGTAATTTCGATACAAATTTTGGCAGGTAACTGTACCTTCGATACTAATTATGACAAGTAACTGTAATTTCGATACAAATTATGACAGGTAACTGTTACTTCGTAACTAATTATGACAAGTAACTGTAATTTCGATACAAATTATGGCAGGTAACAGTACCTTCGATACTAATTATGACAGGTAACTGTAACTTCGATACTAATTATGACAAGGAACTGTAATTTCGATACAAATTATGGCAGGTAACTGTAACTACAAAACTAATTATGACAGGTAACAGTTACTTCGATACTAATTTTGACAAATAACTATAACTTCGAATCAAATTATGACAGGTAACTGTAACTTCGATACTAATTATGTCAGGTAACAGTAACTTCGATACTAATTAATACAGGTAACAGTAACTCGATACAAATTATGACAGGTTACTGTAACATCGTTACTAAATATGTAAAGTAACTGTAACTTCGATACTAATTATGACAAGTAACTGTAACTTCGATACTTATTATGACAGGTAACTGTAACTTCATTACTAATTATGACAAGAAACTGTAAATTCGATACTAATTATGACAGGTAACTGTAACTTCGATACTAATTATGACAAGTAACTGTAACTTCGATACTAATTGTAACAAGTAACTGTAACTTCGATACTAATTATGACAGGTAACAGTAACTTCGATATTAATTATGACAACAGTAACCTCGATACTAATTATGACAAGTAACTGTAATTTCGATACAAATTTTGGCAGGTCACTGTAACTTCGATACTAATTATGGCAGGTAACAGTAACTTCGATACTAATTATGACAAGAAACTGTAACTTCGATACTAATAATGACAGGTAACTGTAACTTCGTTACTAATTATGACAAGTGACTGTAATTTCGATACAAATTATGGCAGGTAACGGTAACATCGATACTAATTATGACAGGTAACAGTAACATCGATACTAATTATGACAGGTAACTGCAACTTCGTTACTAATTATGACAAGTAACTGTAATTTCTATATTAATTATGGCAAGTAACTGTAACTTCGTTACTAATTATGACAAGTAACTGTAATTTCGATACAAATTATGGCAGGTAACTGTAACTTCGATACTAATTATGACAGGTAACAGTAACTTCGATACTAATTATGACAGAAAACAGTAACTTCGATACTAATTATGACAGGTAACAGTAACTTCGATAATAATTATGGCAGGTAACTGTAACTTCGATACTAATTATGACAGTTAACTGTAACTTCGTTACTAATTATGACAAGTAACTGTAATTTCGATACAAATTAGGGCAGGTTACTGTAACTTCGATACTAATTATGACAGGTAACAGTAACTTCGATACTAATTATGACAAGTAACTGTAACTTAGATACTAATTATGACAGGTTACTGTAACTTCGATACTAATTATGACAGGTAACAGTAACTTCGATACTAATTATGACAAGTAACTGTAACTTCGATACTAATTATGACAGGTAACAGTAACGTCGATACATATTATGACAAGTAACTAAAACTTCGATACAAATTATGACAGGTAACTATAACTTCGATACTAATTATGACAAGAAACTCTAACTTCGTTACTAATTATGACAAGTAACAGTAATTTTGATAAAAATTATGGTAGGTAACTGTAACTTCAATACTAATTATGACAGGTAACAGTAACTTCGATACTAATTATGACCAGTAACTGTAACTTCGTTACTAATCATGACAAGTAACTTTAATTTCGATACTAATTATGGCAGGTAACTGTAACCTCGTTACTAATTATGACAATTCCCTGTAATTTCGATACAAAATATGGCTGGAAACTGTAACTTCGATACTAATTATGACAGGTAACAGTATCTTCGATACTAATTATGTCAAGGAACTGTAACTTCGATACTTATTATGACAGGTAACTGTAACTTCGATACTAATTAAGACAAGTAACTGTAACTTCGATACTAATTATGACAGGTAGCTGTAACTTCGTTACTAATTATGACAAGTAACTGTAATTTCGTTACAAATTATGGCAGGTAATTGTAATTTCGATACTAATTATGACAGGTAACAGTAACTTCGATACCTATTATGACAAGTAACTGTAACTTCGATACTAATTATGACAGGTAACTGTAACTTCGATACTAATTATGACAGGAAACTGTAACTTCGATACTAATTATGACAGGTAACAGTAACTTCAATACTAATTATGACAAGTAACTGTAATTTCGATACTAATTATGACAGGTAACAGTAACTTCGATACTAATTATGTCAAGTAACTGTAACTTCGATACTAATTATGACAAGTAACTGTAACTTCGATGCTTATTATGACAGGTAACTGTAACTTCATTACTAATTATGACAAGAAACTGTAACTTCGATACTAATTATGACAGGTAACTGTAACTTCGATAATAATTATGACAAGTAACTGTAACTTCGATACTAATTATGACAAGTAACCGTAACTTCGATACTAATTATGTGAGGTAACAGTCACTTCGATATTAATTATGACAAGTAACAGTAACTTCGATACTAATTATGACAAGTAACTGTAATTTCGATACAAATTTTGGCAGGTAACTGTAACTTCGATACTAATTATGACAGGTAACAGTAACTTCGATACTAATTATGACAAGTAACTGTAACTTCGATACTAATTATGGCAGGTAACTGTAACTTCGTTACAAATTATGGCAGGTAATTGTAATTTCGATACTAATTATGACAGGTAACAGTAACTTCGATACTAATTATGACAAGTAACTGTAACTTCGATACTAATTATGACAGGTAACTTTAATTTCGTTACTAATTATGACAAGTAACTCTTATTTCGATACAAATTATGGCAGGTAACTCTATCTTCGATACTAATTATGACAGGTAACAGTAACTTCGATACTAATTATGGCAGGTAACTGTAACTTCGATACTAATTATGACAGGTAACAGTAACTTCGATACTAATTATGACAAGTAACTGTAACTTCGATACTAATTATGACAGGTAACTGTAACTTCGTTACTAATTATGACAAGTACAAGAGTTTAGTGCTTTTCAGTCGGTCAACACGAATGTACCCAAAAGAGATGGGTTATGCCCTAATCCTGAAATAAATTACATGAGATTAATAAAACATTAGGATGACCAGTTTCGATCGTCAAGCGATCATCATCAGATCCAATACACTTAGGCTATAAAATCTATGTTTGAAATACAGGTGAAAATATTTACAATATGTACAATTATTTAGTTGCAGTATTGGTACTGCAACTGTCAGTGTATGCTAAATGCAGTATATATGTTAGGTGAAATGCTAAATGGTGATGGCTATCCGGAGATTGTACTTTAGAGAGATTATATGGTTGTAAACTATGGTTAAACTATACAATTTTAGGCTAACTACTTATCTGATTGTCTTCCGTACTACAGCTATTCGCAGTTTCCGTGCTCACTTGAACTCGCTGTGCGGCCGACTGCGAGTTCAAGTGAGCACGGAAACTGCGAATAGCTGTAGTACGGAAGACAATCAGATAAGTAGTTAGCCTAAAATTGTATAGTTTAACCATAGTTTACAACCATATAATCTCTCTAAAGTACAATCTCCGGATAGCCATCACCATTTAGCATTTCACCTAACATATATACTGCATTTAGCATACACTGACAGTTGCAGTACCAATACTGCAACTAAATAATTGTACATATTGTAAATATTTTCACCTGTATTTCAAACATAGATTTTATAGCCTAAGTGTATTGGATCTGATGATGATCGCTTGACGATCGAAACTGGTCATCCTAGTGTTTTATTAATCTCATGTAATTTATTTCAGGATTAGGGCATAACCCATCTCTTTTGGGTACATTCGTGTTGACCGACTGAAAAGCACTAAACTCTTGTTTACTAAGGCAACACTGAAAATATGGCTTCAAACACCACAATGTTATGACAAGTAACTGTAATTTCGTTACAAATTATGGCAGGTAATTGTAATTTCGATACTAATTATGACAGGTAACAGTAACTTCGATACTTATTATGACAAGTAACTGTAACTTCGATACTAATTATGACAGGTAACTGTAACTTCGTTACTAATTATGACAAGTAACTGTAATTTCGATACAAATTATGACAGGTAATTTCGATACAAATTTTGGCAGGTAACTGTAACTTCGATACTAATTATGACAGGAAACTGTAACTTCGTTACTAATTATGACAAGTAACTGTAATTTCGATACAAATTATGACAGGTAACTGTAACTTCGATATTTATTATGGCAGGAAACTGTAACTTCGTTACGCATTAAGACAAGTAACTGTAATTTCGATACAAATTATGACAGGTAACTGTTACTTTGTAACTAATTATGACAAGTAACTGTCATTTCGATACAAATTATGGGAGGTAACAGTACCTTCGATACTAATTATGACAGGTAACTGTAACTTCGATACTAATTATGACAAGGAACTGTAATTTCGATACAAATTATGGCAGGTAACTGTAACTTCGATACTAATTATGACAGGTAACAGTTACTTCGATACTAATTTTGACAAGTAACTATAACTTCGAATCAAATTATGACAGGTAATTGTAACTTCTATACTAATTATGACAAGAAACTCTAACATCGTTACTAATTATGACAAGTAACAGTAATTTAGATAAAAAATTATGGTAGGTAACTGTAACTTCAATACTAATTATGACAGGTAACAGTAACTTCGATAGTAATTATGACAGGTAACTGTAACTTCGTTACTAATTATGACAAGTAACTTTAATTTCGATACTAATTATGGCAGGTAACTGTAACTTCGTTACTAATTATGACAAGTCCCTGTAATTTCGATACAAATTATGGCAGGTAACTGTAACTTCGATATTAATTATGTCAGGTAACAGTAACTTCGATACTAATTAATACAGGTAACAGTAACTTTGATACTAATTATGACAGGTTACTGTAACTTCGTTACTAATTATGACATGTAACTGTAATTTCGATACAACTTTTGGCAGGTAACTGTATCTTCGATACTAGTTATGACAGGCAACGGTAACTTCGATATTAATTATGACAACAGTAACCTCGATACTAATTATGACAAGTAACTGTAATTTCGATACAAATTTTGGCAGGTCACTGTAACTTCGATACTAATTATGACAAGTAACTTTAATTTCGATACTAATTATGGCACGTAACTGTAACATCGTTACTAATTATGTCATGTAACTGTAACTTCGATACTAATTATGACAAGTATCTGTGACTTCGATACTTATTATGACAGGTAACTGTAACTTCATTACTAATTATGACAAGAAACTGTAAATTCGATACTAATTATGACAGGTAACTGTAACTTCGATACTAATTATGACAAGTAACTGTAACTTCGATACTAATTATGACAAGTAACTGTAACTTCGATACTAATTATGACAGGTAACTGTAACTTCGTTACTAATTACGACAAGTAACTGTAATTTCGATACAAATTATGGCAGGTAACTGTAACTTCGATACTAATTATGACAATTAACTGTAATTTCAATACAAATTATGACAGGAAACTGTAACTTCGTTACTAATTATGACAAGTAACTGTAACATCGATACTAATTATGACAGGTAACTGTAACTTCGATACTAATTATGACAGGTAACAGTAACTTCGATACTAATTATGACAGGAAACTGTAACTTCGTTACTAATTATGACAAGCAACTGTAATTTCGATACAAATTATGACAGGTAACTGTAACTTCGTAACTAATTATGACAAGTAACTGTAACATCGATACTAATTATGACAGGTAACTGTAACTTCGATACTAATTATGACAGGTAACAGTAACTTCGATACTAATTATGACAGGTAACTGTAACTTCGATACTAATTATGACAAGTAACTGTAACTTCGATACTAATTATTACAAGTAACTGTAACTTCGATACTAATTATGACAGGTAACTGTAATTTCGATACAAATTATGGCAGGTAACTGTAACTTCGATACTAATTATGACAATTAACTGTAATTTCAATACAAATTATGACAGGAAACTGTAACTTCGTTACTAATTATGACAAGTAACTGTAACATCGATACTAATTATGACAGGTAACTGTAACTTCGATACTAATTATGACAGGTAACAGTAACTTCGATACTAATTATGACAGGAAACTGTAACTTCGTTACAAATTATGACAAGTAACTGTAACATCGATACTAATTATGACAGGTAACTGTAACTTCGATACTAATTATGACAGGTAACAGTAACTTCGATACTAATTATGACAGGTAACTGTAACTTCGTTACTAATTATGACAAGTAACGTTAATTTCGATACTAATTATGGCAGGTAACTGTAACTTCGTTACTAATTATGACAAGTCCCTGTAATTTCGATACAAATTATGGCAGGTAACTGTAACTTCGATACTAATTATGTCAGGTAACAGTAACTTCGATACTAATTTATACAGGTAACAGTAATTGCGATACTAAATATGACAGGTTACTGTAACATCGTTACTAATTATGTCAAGTAACTGTAACTTCGATACTAATTATGACAAGTAACTGTAACTTCGATACTTATTATGACAGGTAACTGTAACTTCATTACTAATTATGACAAGAAACTGTAAATTCGATACTAATTATGACAGGTAACTGTAACGTCGATACTAATTATGACAAGTAACTGTAACTTCGATACTAATTGTGACAAGTAACTGTAACTTCGATACTAATTATGACAGGTAACAGTAACTTCGATATTAATTATGACAACAGTAACCTCGATACTAACTATGACAAGTAGCTGTAATTTCGATACATATTTTGGCAGGTCACTGTAACTTCGATACTAATTATGACAGGTAACAGTAACTTCGATACTAAATATGACAAGTAACTGTAACTTCGATACTAATTATGACAGGTAACTGTAACTTCGTTACTAATTATGACAAGTAACTGTAATTTCGATACAAATTATGGCAGGTAACGGTAACTTCGATACTAATTATGACAGGTAACAGTAACTTCGATACCAATTATGACAGGTAACTGCAACTTCGTTATTAATTATGACAAGTAACTGTAATTTCTATATTAATTAAGGCAAGTAACTGTAACTTCGTTACTAATTATGACAAGTAACTGTAATTTCGATACAAATTATGGCAGGTAACTGTAACTTCGGTACTAATTATGACAGGTAACAGTAACTTCGATACTAATTATGACAGAAAACAGTAACTTCGATACTAATTATGACAAGTAACAGTAACTTCGATAATAATTATGGCAGGTAACTGTAACTTCGATACTAATTATGACAGTTAACTGTAACTTCGTTACTAATTATGACAAGTAACTGTAATTTCGATACAAATTATGGCAGGTTACTGTAACTTCGATACTAATTATGACATGTAACTGTAACTTCGATACTAATTAAGACAAGTAACTGTAACTTCGATACTAATTATGACAGGTTACTGTAACTTCGTTACTAATTATGACATGTAACTGTAATTTCGATACAACTTTTGGCAGGTAACTGTATCTTCGATACTAGTTATGGCAGGTAACAGTAACTTCGATACTAATTATGACAAGTAACTGTAACTTCGATACTAATTATGACAGGTAACTGTAACTTCGTTGCTAATTATGACAAGTAACTGTAATTTCAATACAAATTATGGCAGGTAACTGTAACTTCGATACTAATTATGACAGGTAACAGTAACGTCGATACATATTATGACAAGTAAATAAAACTTCGATACAAATTATGACAGGTAACTATAACTTCGATACTAATTATGACAAGAAACTCTAACTTCGATACTTATTATGACAAGTACCTGTAACTTCGTTACTAATTATGACAAGTAACTGTAATTTCGATACAAATTTTGGCAGGTAACTGTACCTTCGATACTAATTATGACAGGTAAGAGTAACTTCGATATTAATTATGACAGGAAACTGTAACTTCGTTACTAATTATGACAAGTAACTGTAATTTCGATACAAATTATGACAGGTAACTGTTACTTCGTAACTAATTATGACAAGTAACTGTAATTTCGATACAAATTATGGCAGGTAACAGTACTTTCGATACTTATTATGACAGGTAACTGTAACTTCGATATTAATTATGACAAGGAACTGTAATTTCGATACAAATTATGGCAGGTAACTGTAACTTCGATACTAATTATGACAGGTAACAGTTACTTCGATACTAATTTTGACAAGTAACTATAACTTCGAATCTAATTATGACAGGTAACTGTAACTTCGATACTAATTATGACAAGAAACTATAACTTCGTTACTAATTATGACAAGTAACAGTAATTTTGATAAAAAATTATGGTAGGTAACTGTAACTTCAATACTAATTATGACAGGTAACAGTAACTTCGATACTAATTAATACAGGTAACAGTAACTTCGGTACTAATTATGACAGGTTACTGTAACATCGTTACTAATTACGTCAAGTAACTGTAACTTCGATACTAATTATGACAAGTAACTGTAACTTCGATACTTATTATGACAGATAACTGTAACTTCATTACTAATTATGACAAGAAACTGTAAATTCGATACTAATTATGACAGGTAACTGTAACTTCGATACTAATTATGACAAGTAACTGTAACTTCGATACTAATTGTGACAAGTAACTGTAACTTCGAT
This sequence comes from Meconema thalassinum, assembly GCA_946902985.2. Classification (NCBI taxonomy): domain Eukaryota; kingdom Metazoa; phylum Arthropoda; class Insecta; order Orthoptera; family Tettigoniidae; genus Meconema; species Meconema thalassinum. The sequence goes on along the minus strand of OX336388.2, from coordinate 1,673,349,160 downwards.
ACTAATTATGACAGGTAACAGTAACTTCGATATTAATTATGACAACAGTAACCTCGATACTAATTATGACAAGTAACTGTAATTTCGATACAAATTTTGGCAGGTCACTGTAACTTCGATACTAATTATGACAGGTAACAGTAACTTCGATACTAAATATGACAAGTAACTGTAACTTCGATACTAATTATGACAGGTAAGTGTAACTTCGTTACTAATTATGACTAGTAACTGAAATTTCGATACAAATTATGGCAGGTAACGGTAACTTCGTTACTAATTATGACAGGTAACAGTAACTTCGATACCAATTATGACAGGTAACTGCAACTTCGTTATTAATTATGACAAGTAACTGTAATTTCTATATTAATTAAGGCAAGTAACTGTAACTTCGTTACTAATTATGACAAGTAACTGTAATTTCGATACAAATTATGGCAGGTAACTGTAAGTTCGGTACTAATTATGACAGGTAACAGTAACTTCGATACTAATTATGACAGAAAACAGTAACTTCGATACTAATTATGACAGGTAACAGTAACTTCGATAATAATTATGGCAGGTAACTGTAACTTCGATACTAATTATGACAGTTAACTGTAACTTCGTTACTAATTATGACAAGTAACTGTAATTTCGATACAAATTATGGCAGGTTACTGTAACTTCGATACTAATTATGACAGGTAACTGTAACTTCGATACTAATTAAGACAAGTAACTGTAACTTCGATACTAACTATGACAGGTTACTGTAACTTCGTTACTAATTATGACATGTAACTGTAATTTCGATACAACTTTTGGCAGGTAACTGTATCTTCGATACTAGTTATGACAGGTAACAGTAACTTCGATACTAATTATGACAAGTAACTGTAACTTCGATACTAATTATGACAGGTAACTGTAACTTCGTTGCTAATTATGACAAGTAACTGTAATTTCAATACAAATTATGGCAGGTAACTGTAACTTCGATACTAATTATGACAGGTAACAGTAACGTCGATACATATTATGACAAGTAACTAAAACTTCGATACAAATTATGACAGGTAACTATAACTTCGATACTAATTATGACAAGAAACTCTAACTTCGATACTTATTATGACAAGTAACTGTAACTTCGATACTAATTATGACAGGTCTCTGTAACTTCGATACTAATTATGACAGGTAACAGTAACTTCGATACTAATTATGACAGGTAACAGTTACTTCGATACTAATATTGACAAGTAACTATAACTTCGAATCAAATTATGACAAGTAACTGTAACTTCGATACTAATTATGACAAGAAACACTAACTTCGTTACTAATTATGACAAGTAACAGTAATTTTGATAAAAAATTATGGTAGGTTACTGTAACTTCGATACTAATTATGACAGGTAACTGTAACTTCGTTACTAATTATGACAAGTAACTGTAATTTCGATACAAATTTTGGCAGGTAACTATATCTTCGATACTAATTATGACAGGTAAGAGTAACTTCGATATTAAATATGACAGGAAACTGTAACTTCGTTACTAATTATGACAAGTAACTGTAATTTCGATACAAATTATGACAGGTAACTGTTACTTCGTAACTAATTATGACAAGTAACTGTAATTTCGATACAAATTATGGCAGGTAACAGTACCTTCGATACTAATTATGACAGGTAACTGAAACATCGATACTAATTATGACAAGGAACTGTAATTTCGATACAAATTATGGCAGGTAACTGTAACTTCGATACTAATTATGACAGGTAACAGTTACTTCGATACTAATTTTGACAAGTAACTATAACTTCGAATCAAATTATGACAGGTAATTGTAACTTCGATACTAATTATGACAAGAAACTCTAACTTCGTTACTAATTATGACAAGTAACAGTAATTTTGATAAAAAATTATGGTAGGTAACTGTAACTTCAATACTAATTATGACAGGTAACAGTAACTTCGATACTAATTAATACAGGTAACAGTAACTTCGATACGAATTATGACAGGTTACTGTAACATCGTTACTAATTATGTCAAGTAACTGTAACTTCGATACTAATTATGACAGTTAACTGTAACTTCGTTACTAATTAGTACAAGTAACTGTAATTTCGATACAAATAATGGCATGTAACTGTAACTTCGATACTAATTATGACAGGTAACAGTAACTTCGATACTAATTATGACAAGTAACTGTAACTTCGATACTAATTATGACAAGGAACTGTAACTTCGATACTTATTATAACAGGTAACTGTAACTTCGATACTAATTATGACAAGAAACTGTAACTTCGATACTAATTATGGCAGGTAATTGTAATTTCGATACTAATTATGACAGGTAACAGTAACTTCGATACTTATTACGACAAGTAACTGTAACTTCGATACTAATTATGACAGGTCTCTGTAACTTCGATACTAATTATGACAGGTAACAGTAACTTCGATACTAATTATGACAGGTAACAGTTACTTCGATACTAATATTGACAAGTAACTATAACTTCGAATCAAATTATGACAAGTAACTGTAACTTCGATACTAATTATGACAAGAAACACTAACTTCGTTACTAATTATGACAAGTAACAGTAATTTTGATAAAAAATTATGGTAGGTTACTGTAACTTCGATACTAATTATGACAGGTAACAGTAACTTCGATTCTAATATGACAAGTAACTGTAATTTCGATACTAATTATGACAGGTAACAGTAACTTCGATACCAATTATGTCAAGTAACTGTAACTTCGATACTAATTATGACAAGTAACTGTAACTTCGATACTTATTATGACAGGTAACTGTAACTTCATTACTAATTATGTCAAGAAACTGTAACTTCGATACTAATTATGACAGGTAACTGTAACTTCGGTACTAATTATGACAAGTAACTGTAACTTCGATACTAGATATGACAAGTAACTGTAACTTCGATACTAATTATGAGAGGTAACAGTAACTTCGATATTAATTATGACAAGTAACAGTAACTTCGATACTAATTATGACAAGTAACTGTAATTTCGATACAAAATTTTGCAGGTAACTGTAACTTCGATACTAATTATGACAGGTAACAGTAACTTCGATACTAATTATGACAATTAACTGTAACTTCGATACTAATTATGACAGGTAACTGTAACTTCGTTACTAATTATGACAAGTAACTCTTATTTCGATACAAATTATGGCAGGAAACACTAACTTCGATACAAATTATGACAGGTAACAGTAACTTCGATACTAATTATGGCAGGTAACTGTAACTTCGATACTAATTATGACAGGTAACAGTAACTTCGATACTAATTATGACAAGTAACTGCAACTTCGATACTTATTATGACAGGTAACTGTAACTTCGTTACTAATTATGACAAGTAACTGTAATTTCGTTACAAATTATGGCAGGTAATTGTAATTTCGATACTAATTATGACAGGTAACAGTAACTTCGATACTTATTATGACAAGTAACTGTAACTTCGATACTAATTATGACAGGTAACTGTAACTTCGTTACTAATTATGACAAGTAACTGTAATTTCGATACAAATTTTGGCAGGTAACTGTACCTTCGATACTAATTATGACAGGTAAGAGTAACTTCGATATTAAATATGACAGGAAACTGTAACTTCGTTACTAATTATGACAAGTAACTGTAATTTCGATACAAATTATGACAGGTAACTGTTACTTCGTAACTAATTATGACAAGTAACTGTAATTTCGATACAAATTATGGCAGGTAACAGTACCTTCGATACTAATTATGACAGGTAACTGTAACTTCGATACTAATTATGACAAGGAACTGTAATTTCGATACAAATTATGGCAGGTAACTGTAACTTCGATACTAATTATGACAGGTAACAGTTACTTCGATACTAATTTTGACAAGTAACTATAACTTCGAAACAAATTATGACAGGTAATTGTAACTTCGATACTAATTATGACAAGAAACTCTAACTTCGTTACTAATTATAACAAGTAACAGTAATTTTGATAAAAAATTATGGTAGGTAACTGTAACTTCAATACTAATTATGACAGGTAACAGTAACTTCGATACTAATTAATACAGGTAACAGTAACTTCGAAACGAATTATGACAGGTTACTGTAACATCGTTACTAATTATGTCAAGTAACTGTAACTTCGATACTAATTATGACAGTTAACTGTAACTTCATTACTAATTAGTACAAGTAACTGTAATTTCGATACAAATAATGGCATGTAACTGTAACTTCGATACTAATTATGACAGGTAACAGTAACTTCGATACTAATTATGACAAGTAACTGTAACTTCGATACTAATTATGACAAGGAACTGTAACTTCGATACTTATTATGACAGGTAACTGTAACTTCGATACTAATTATGACAAGAAACTCTAACTTCGATACTAATTATGGCAGGTAATTGTAATTTCGATACTAATTATGACAGGTAACAGTTACTTCGATACTTATTACGACAAGTAACTGTAACTTCGATACTAATTATGACAGGTCTCTGTAACTTCGATACTAATTATGACAGGTAACAGTAACTTCGATACTAATTATGACAGGTAACAGTTACTTCGATACTAATATTGACAAGTAACTATAACTTCGAATCAAATTATGACAAGTAACTGTAACTTCGATACTAATTATGACAAGAAACACTAACTTCGTTACTAATTATGACAAGTAACAGTAATTTTGATAAAAAATTATGGTAGGTTACTGTAACTTCGATACTAATTATGACAGGTAACAGTAACTTCGATTCTAATATGACAAGTAACTGTAATTTCGATACTAATTATGACAGGTAACAGTAACTTCGATACCAATTATGTCAAGTAACTGTAACTTCGATACTAATTATGACAAGTAACTGTAACTTCGATACTTATTATGACAGGTAACTGTAACTTCATTACTAATTATGGCAAGAAACTGTAACTTCGATACTAATTATGACAGGTAACTGTAACTTCGGTACTAATTATGACAAGTAACTGTAACTTCGATACTAGATATGACAAGTAACTGTAACTTCGATACTAATTATGAGAGGTAACAGTAACTTCGATATTAATTATGACAAGTAACAGTAACTTCGATACTAATTATGACAAGTAACTGTAATTTCGATACAAAATTTTGCAGGTAACTGTAACTTCGATACTAATTATGACAGGTAACAGTAACTTCGATACTAATTATGACAATTAACTGTAACTTCGATACTAATTATGACAGGTAACTGTAACTTCGTTACTAATTATGACAAGTAACTCTTATTTCGATACAAATTATGGCAGGAAACACTAACTTCGATACTAATTATGACAGGTAACAGTAACTTCGATACTAATTATGGCAGGTAACTGTAACTTCGATACTAATTATGACAGGTAACAGTAACTTCGATACTAATTATGACAAGTAACTGCAACTTCGATACTTATTATGACAGGTAACTGTAACTTCGTTACTAATTATGACAAGTAACTGTAATTTCGTTACAAATTATGGCAGGTAATTGTAATTTCGATACTAATTATGACAGGTAACAGTAACTTCGATACTTATTATGACAAGTAACTGTAACTTCGATACTAATTATGACAGGTAACTGTAACTTCGTTACTAATTATGACAAGTAACTGTAATTTCGATACAAATTTTGGCAGGTAACTGTACCTTCGATACTAATTATGACAGGTAAGAGTAACTTCGATATTAAATATGACAGGAAACTGTAACTTCGTTACTAATTATGACAAGTAACTGTAATTTCGATACAAATTATGACAGGTAACTGTTACTTCGTAACTAATTATGACAAGTAACTGTAATTTCGATACAAATTATGGCAGGTAACAGTACCTTCGATACTAATTATGACAGGTAACTGTAACTTCGATACTAATTATGACAAGGAACTGTAATTTCGATACAAATTATGGCAGGTAACTGTAACTTCGATACTAATTATGACAGGTAACAGTTACTTCGATACTAATTTTGACAAGTAACTATAACTTCGAAACAAATTATGACAGGTAATTGTAACTTCGATACTAATTATGACAAGAAACTCTAACTTCGTTACTAATTATAACAAGTAACAGTAATTTTGATAAAAAATTATGGTAGGTAACTGTAACTTCAATACTAATTATGACAGGTAACAGTAACTTCGATACTAATTAATACAGGTAACAGTAACTTCGAAACGAATTATGACAGGTTACTGTAACATCGTTACTAATTATGTCAAGTAACTGTAACTTCGATACTAATTATGACAGTTAACTGTAACTTCATTACTAATTAGTACAAGTAACTGTAATTTCGATACAAATAATGGCATGTAACTGTAACTTCGATACTAATTATGACAGGTAACAGTAACTTCGATACTAATTATGACAAGTAACTGTAACTTCGATACTAATTATGACAAGGAACTGTAACTTCGATACTTATTATGACAGGTAACTGTAACTTCGATACTAATTATGACAAGAAACTCTAACTTCGATACTAATTATGGCAGGTAATTGTAATTTCGATACTAATTATGACAGGTAACAGTTACTTCGATACTTATTACGACAAGTAACTGTAACTTCGATACTAATTATGACAGGTCTCTGTAACTTCGATACTAATTATGACAGGTAACAGTAACTTCGATACTAATTATGAGAGGTAACAGTTACTTCGATACTAATATTGACAAGTAACTATAACTTCGAATCAAATTATGACAAGTAACTGTAACTTCGATACTAATTATGACAAGAAACACTAACTTCGTTACTAATTATGACGAGTAACAGTAATTTTGATAAAAAATTATGGTAGGTTACTGTAACTTCGATACTAATTATGACAGGTAACAGTAACTTCGATACTAATATGACAAGTAACTGTAATTTCGATACTAATTATGACAGGTAACAGTAACTTCGATACCAATTATGTCAAGTAACTGTAAATTCGATACTAATTATGACAAGTAACTGTAACTTCGATACTTATTATGACAGGTAACTGTAACTTCATTACTAATTATGACAAGAAACTGTAACTTCGATACTAATTATGACAGGTAACTGTAACTTCGGTACTAATTATGACAAGTAACTGTAACTTCGATACTAGATATGACAAGTAACTGTAACTTCGATACTAATTATGAGAGGTAACAGTAACTTCGATATTAATTATGACAAGTAACTGTAATTTCGATACAAATTTTGGCAGGTAACTGTACGTTCGATACTAATTATGACAGGTAAGAATAACTTCGATATTAATTATGAGAGGAAACTGTAACTTCGTTACTAATTATGACAAGTAACTGTAATTTCGATACAAATTATGACAGGTAACTGTTACTTCGTAACTAATTATGACAAGTAACTGTAATTTCGATACAAATTATGGCAGGTAACAGTACCTTCGATACTAATTATGACAGGTAACTGTAACTTCGATACTAATTATGACAAGGAACTGTAATTTCGATACAAATTATGGCAGGTAACTGTAACTTCGATACTAATTATGACAGGTAACTGTAACTTCGATACTAATTATGACAAGGAACTGTAATTTCGATACAAATTATGGCAGGTAACTGTAACTTCGATACTAATTATGACAGGTAACAGTAACTTCGATACTAATTTTGACAAGTAGCTATAACTTCGAATCAAATTATGACAGGTAACTGTAACTTCGTTACTAATTATGACAAGTAACTGTAATTTCGTTACAAATTATGGCAGGTAATTGTAATTTCGATACTAATTATGACAGGTAACAGTAACTTCGATACTTATTATGACAAGTAACTGTAACTTCGATACTAATTATGATAGGTAACTGTAACTTCGTTACTAATTATGACAAGTAACTGTAATTTCGATACAAATTTTGGCAGGTAACTGTACGTTCGATACTAATTATGACAGGTAAGAATAACTTCGATATTAATTATGAGAGGAAACTGTAACTTCGTTACTAATTATGACAAGTAACTGTAATTTCGATACAAATTATGACAGGTAACTGTTACTTCGTAACTAATTATGACAAGTAACTGTAATTTCGATACAAATTATGGCAGGTAACAGTACCTTCGATACTAATTATGACAGGTAACTGTAACTTCGATACTAATTATGACAAGGAACTGTAATTTCGATACAAATTATGGCAGGTAACTGTAACTTCGATACTAATTATGACAGGTAACAGTTACTTCGATACTAATTTTGACAAGTAGCTATAACTTCGAATCAAATTATGACAGGTAACTGTAACTTCGATACTAATTATGACAAGAAACTCTAACTTCGTTACTAATTATGACAAGTAACAGTAATTTTGATAAAAAATTATGGTAGGTAACTGTAACTTCAATACTAATTATGACAGGTAACAGTAACTTCGATACTAATTATGACAGGTAACTGTAACTTCGTTACTAATTATGACAAGTAACTTTAATTTCGACACTAATTATGGCAGGTAACTGTAACTTCGTTACTAATTATGACAAGTCCCTGTAATTTCGATACAAATTATGGCAGGTAACTGTAACTTCGATACTAATTATGTCAGGTAACAGTAACTTCGATACTAATTAATACAGGTAACAGTAACTTCGATACTAATTATGACAGGTTACTGTAACATCGTTACAAATTATGTCAAGTAACTGTAACTTCGATACTAATTATGACAAGTAACTGTAACTTCGATACTTCTTATGACAGGTAACTATAACTTCATTACTAATTATGACAAGAAACAGTAAATTCGATACTAATTATGACAGGTTACTGTAACTTCGATACTAATTATGACAAGTAACTGTAACTTCGATACTAATTGTGACAAGTAACTGTAACTACGATACTAATTATGACAGGTAACAGTAACTTCGATATTAATTATGACAACAGTAACCTCGATACTAATTATGACAAGTAACTGTAATTTCGATACAAATTTTGGCAGGTCACTGTAACTTCGATACTAATTATGACAGGTAACAGTAACTTCGATACTAAATATGACAAGTAACTGTAACTTCGTTACTAATTATGACAGGTAACTGTAACTTCGTTACTAATTATGACAAGTAACTGTAATTTCGATACAAATTATGGCAGGTAACGGTAACTTCGATACTAATTATGACAGGTAACAGTAACTTCGATAACAATTATGACAGGTAACTGCAACTTCGTTACTAATTATGACAAGTAACTGTAATTTCTATATTAATTAAGGCAAGTAACTGTAACTTCGTTACTAATTATGACAAGTAACTGTAATTTCGATACAAATTATGACAGGTAACTGTTACTTCGTAACTAATTATGACAATTAACTGTAATTTCGATACAAATTATGGCAGGTAACAGTACCTTCGATACTAATTATGACAGGTAACTGTAACTTCGATACTAATTATGACAAGGAACTGTAATTTCGATACAAATTATGGCAGGTAACTGTAACTTCGATACTAATTATGACAGGTAACAGTTACTTCGATACTAATTTTGACAAGTAACTATAACTTCGAAACAAATTATGACAGGTAATTGTAACTTCGATACTAATTATGACAAGAAACTCTAACTTCGTTACTAATTATAACAAGTAACAGTAATTTTGATAAAAAATTATGGTAGGTAACTGTAACTTCAATACTAATTATGACAGGTAACAGTAACTTCGATACTAATTAATACAGGTAACAGTAACTTCGAAACGAATTATGACAGGTTACTGTAACATCGTTACTAATTATGTCAAGTAACTGTAACTTCGATACTAATTATGACAGTTAACTGTAACTTCATTACTAATTAGTACAAGTAACTGTAATTTCGATACAAATAATGGCATGTAACTGTAACTTCGATACTAATTATGACAGGTAACAGTAACTTCGATACTAATTATGACAAGTAACTGTAACTTCGATACTAGTTATGACAAGGAACTGTAACTTCGATACTTATTATGACAGGTAACTGTAACTTCGATACTAATTATGACAAGAAACTCTAACTTCGATACTAATTATGGCAGGTAATTGTAATTTCGATACTAATTATGACAGGTAACAGTTACTTCGATACTTATTACGACAAGTAACTGTAACTTCGATACTAATTATGACAGGTCTCTGTAACTTCGATACTAATTATGACAGGTAACAGTAACTTCGATACTAATTATGAGAGGTAACAGTTACTTCGATACTAATATTGACAAGTAACTATAACTTCGAATCAAATTATGACAAGTAACTGTAACTTCGATACTAATTATGACAAGAAACACTAACTTCGTTACTAATTATGACGAGTAACAGTAATTTTGATAAAAAATTATGGTAGGTTACTGTAACTTCGATACTAATTATGACAGGTAACAGTAACTTCGATACTAATATGACAAGTAACTGTAATTTCGATACTAATTATGACAGGTAACAGTAACTTCGATACCAATTATGTCAAGTAACTGTAAATTCGATACTAATTATGACAAGTAACTGTAACTTCGATACTTATTATGACAGGTAACTGTAACTTCATTACTAATTATGACAAGAAACTGTAACTTCGATACTAATTATGACAGGTAACTGTAACTTCGGTACTAATTATGACAAGTAACTGTAACTTCGATACTAGATATGACAAGTAACTGTAACTTCGATACTAATTATGAGAGGTAACAGTAACTTCGATATTAATTATGACAAGTAACTGTAATTTCGATACAAATTTTGGCAGGTAACTGTACGTTCGATACTAATTATGACAGGTAAGAATAACTTCGATATTAATTATGAGAGGAAACTGTAACTTCGTTACTAATTATGACAAGTAACTGTAATTTCGATACAAATTATGACAGGTAACTGTTACTTCGTAACTAATTATGACAAGTAACTGTAATTTCGATACAAATTATGGCAGGTAACAGTACCTTCGATACTAATTATGACAGGTAACTGTAACTTCGATACTAATTATGACAAGGAACTGTAATTTCGATACAAATTATGGCAGGTAACTGTAACTTCGATACTAATTATGACAGGTAACTGTAACTTCGATACTAATTATGACAAGGAACTGTAATTTCGATACAAATTATGGCAGGTAACTGTAACTTCGATACTAATTATGACAGGTAACAGTAACTTCGATACTAATTTTGACAAGTAGCTATAACTTCGAATCAAATTATGACAGGTAACTGTAACTTCGTTACTAATTATGACAAGTAACTGTAATTTCGTTACAAATTATGGCAGGTAATTGTAATTTCGATACTAATTATGACAGGTAACAGTAACTTCGATACTTATTATGACAAGTAACTGTAACTTCGATACTAATTATGATAGGTAACTGTAACTTCGTTACTAATTATGACAAGTAACTGTAATTTCGATACAAATTTTGGCAGGTAACTGTACGTTCGATACTAATTATGACAGGTAAGAATAACTTCGATATTAATTATGAGAGGAAACTGTAACTTCGTTACTAATTATGACAAGTAACTGTAATTTCGATACAAATTATGACAGGTAACTGTTACTTCGTAACTAATTATGACAAGTAACTGTAATTTCGATACAAATTATGGCAGGTAACAGTACCTTCGATACTAATTATGACAGGTAACTGTAACTTCGATACTAATTATGACAAGGAACTGTAATTTCGATACAAATTATGGCAGGTAACTGTAACTTCGATACTAATTATGACAGGTAACAGTTACTTCGATACTAATTTTGACAAGTAGCTATAACTTCGAATCAAATTATGACAGGTAACTGTAACTTCGATACTAATTATGACAAGAAACTCTAACTTCGTTACTAATTATGACAAGTAACAGTAATTTTGATAAAAAATTATGGTAGGTAACTGTAACTTCAATACTAATTATGACAGGTAACAGTAACTTCGATACTAATTATGACAGGTAACTGTAACTTCGTTACTAATTATGACAAGTAACTTTAATTTCGACACTAATTATGGCAGGTAACTGTAACTTCGTTACTAATTATGACAAGTCCCTGTAATTTCGATACAAATTATGGCAGGTAACTGTAACTTCGATACTAATTATGTCAGGTAACAGTAACTTCGATACTAATTAATACAGGTAACAGTAACTTCGATACTAATTATGACAGGTTACTGTAACATCGTTACTAATTATGTCAAGTAACTGTAACTTCGATACTAATTATGACAAGTAACTGTAACTTCGATACTTCTTATGACAGGTAACTATAACTTCATTACTAATTATGACAAGAAACAGTAAATTCGATACTAATTATGACAGGTTACTGTAACTTCGATACTAATTATGACAAGTAACTGTAACTTCGATACTAATTGTGACAAGTAACTGTAACTTCGATACTAATTATGACAGGTAACAGTAACTTCGATATTAATTATGACAACAGTAACCTCGATACTAATTATGACAAGTAACTGTAATTTCGATACAAATTTTGGCAGGTCACTGTAACTTCGATACTAATTATGACAGGTAACAGTAACTTCGATACTAAATATGACAAGTAACTGTAACTTCGTTACTAATTATGACAGGTAACTGTAACTTCGTTACTAATTATGACAAGTAACTGTAATTTCGATACAAATTATGGCAGGTAACGGTAACTTCGATACTAATTATGACAGGTAACAGTAACTTCGATAACAATTATGACAGGTAACTGCAACTTCGTTACTAATTATGACAAGTAACTGTAATTTCTATATTAATTAAGGCAAGTAACTGTAACTTCGTTACTAATTATGACAAGTAACTGTAATTTCGATACAAATTATGGCAGGTAACTGTAACTTCGGTACTAATTATGACAGGTAACAGTAACTTCGATACTAATTATGACAGAAAACAGTAACTTCGATACTAATTATGACAGGTAACAGTAACTTCGATAATAATTATGGCAGGTAACTGTAACTTCGATACTAATTATGACAGTTAACTGTAACTTCGTTACTAATTATGACAAGTAACTGTAATTTCGATACAAATTATGGCAGGTTACTGTAACTTCGATACTAATTATGACAGGTGACTGTAACTTCGATACTAATTATGACAAGTAACTGTAACATCGATACTAATTATGACAGGTTACTGTAACTTCGTTACTAATTATGACATGTAACTGTAATTTCGATACAACTTTTGGCTGGTAACTGTATCTTCGATACTAGTTATGACAGGTAACAGTAACTTCGATACTAATTATGACAAGTAACTGTAACTTCGATACTAATTATGACAGGTAACTGTAACTTCGTTGCTATTTATGACATGTAACTGTAATTTCAATACAAATTATGGCAGGTAACTGTAACTTCGATACTAATTATGACAGGTAACAGTAACGTCGATACATATTATGACAAGTAACTAAAACTTCGATACAAATTATGACAGGTAACTATAACTTCGATACTAATTATGACAAGAAACTCTAACTTCGTTACTAATTATGACAAGTAACAGTAATTTTGATAAAAATTATGGTAGGTAACTGTAACTTCAATACTAATTATGACAGGTAACAGTAACTTCGATACTAATTATGACAGGTAACTGTAACTTCGTTACTAATCATGACAAGTAACTTTAATTTCGATACTAATTATGGCAGGTAACTGTAACTTCGTTACTAATTATGACAAGTCCCTGTAATTTCGATACAAAATATGGCTGGTAACTGTAACTTCGATACTAATTATGACAGGTAACAGTATCTTCGATACTAATTATGACAAGGAACTGTAACTTCGATAATTATTATGACAGGTAACTGTAACATCGATACTAATTATGACAAGTAACTGTAACTTCGATACTAATTATGACAGGTAGCTGTAACTTCGTTACTAATTATGACAAGTAACTGTAATTTCGTTACAAATTATGGCAGGTAATTGTAATTTCGATACTAATTATGACAGGTAACAGTAACTTCGATACTTATTATGACAAGTAACTGTAACTTCGATACTAATTATGACATGTAACTGTAACTTCGATACTAATTATGACAGGTAACTGTAACTTCGATACTAATTATGACAGGTAACAGTAACTTCGATACTAATTATGACAAGTAACTGTAATTTCGATACTAAATATGACAGGTAACAGTAACTTCGATACTAATTATGTCAAGTAACTGTAACTTCGATACTAATTATGACAAGTAACTGTAACGTCGATACTTATTATGACAGGTAACTGTAACTTCATTACTAATTATGACAAGAAACTGTAACTTCGATACTAATTATGACAGGTAACTGTAACTTCGATACTAATTATGACAGGTAACTGTAACTTCGTTACTAATTATGACAAGTAACTGTAATTTCGATACAAATTTTGGCAGGTAACTGTACCTTCGATACTAATTATGACAAGTAACTGTAATTTCGATACAAATTATGGCAGGTAACAGTACCTTCGATACTAATTATGACAGGTAACTGTAACTTCGATACTAATTAATACAGGTAACAGTAACTTCGATACGAATTATGACAGGTTACTGTAACATCGTTACTAATTATGTCAAGTAACTGTAACTTCGATACTAATTATGACAAGTAACTATAACTTCGAATCAAATTATGACAGGTAATTGTAACTTCGATACTAATTATGACAAGAAACTCTAACTTCGTTACTAATTATGACAAGTAACAGTAATTTTGATAAAAAATTATGGTAGGTAACTGTAACTTCAATACTAATTATGACAGGTAACAGTAACTTCGATACTAATTAATACAGGTAACAGTAACTTCGATACGAATTATGACAGGTTACTGTAACATCGTTACTAATTATGTCAAGTAACTGTAACTTCGATACTAATTATGGCAGGTAACTGTAACTTCGATACTAATTATGACAGGTAACAGTTACTTCGATACTAATTTTGACAAGTAACTATAACTTCGAATCAAATTATGACAGGTAATTGTAACTTCGATACTAATTATGACAAGAAACTCTAACTTCGTTACTAATTATGACAAGTAACAGTAATTTTGATAAAAAATTATGGTAGGTAACTGTAACTTCAATACTAATTATGACAGGTAACAGTAACTTCGATACTAATTAATACAGGTAACAGTAACTTCGATACGAATTATGACAGGTTACTGTAACATCGTTACTAATTATGTCAAGTAACTGTAACTTCGATACTAATTATGACAGTTAACTGTAACTTCGTTACTAATTAGTACAAGTAACTGTAATTTCGATACAAATAATGGCATGTAACTGTAACTTCGATACTAATTATGACAGGTAACAGTAACTTCGATACTAATTATGACAAGTAACTGTAACTTCGATACTAATTATGACAAGGAACTGTAACTTCGATACTTATTATGACAGGTAACTGTAACTTCGATACTAATTATGACAAGAAACTGTAACTTCGATACTAATTATGGCAGGTAATTGTAATTTCGATACTAATTATGACAGGTAACAGTAACTTCCATACTTATTACGACAAGTAACTGTAACTTCGATACTAATTATGACAGGTCTCTGTAACTTCGATACTAATTATGACAGGTAACAGTAACTTCGATACTAATTATGACAGGTAACAGTTACTTCGATACTAATATTGACAAGTAACTATAACTTCGAATCAAATTATGACAAGTAACTGTAACTTCGATACTAATTATGACAAGAAACACTAACTTCGTTACTAATTATGACAAGTAACAGTAATTTTGATAAAAAATTATGGTAGGTTACTGTAACTTCGATACTAATTATGACAGGTAACAGTAACTTCGATACTAATATGACAAGTAACTGTAATTTCGATACTAATTATGACAGGTAACAGTAACTTCGATACCAATTATGTCAAGTAACTGTAACTTCGATACTAATTATGACAAGTAACTGTGACTTCGATACTTATTATGACAGGTAACTGTAACTTCATTACTAATTATGACAAGAAACTGTAACTTCGATACTAATTATGACAGGTAACTGTAACATCGGTACTAATTATGACAAGTAACTGTAACTTCGATACTAGATATGACAAGTAACTGTAACTTCGATACTAATTATGAGAGGTAACAGTAACTTCGATATTAATTATGACAAGTAACAGTAACTTCGATACTAATTATGACAAGTAACTGTAATTTCGATACAAAATTTTGCAGGTAACTGTAACTTCGATAATAATTATGACAGGTAACAGTAACTTCGATACTAATTATGACAATTAACTGTAACTTCGATACTAATTATGACAGGTAACTGTAACTTCGTTACTAAATATGACAAGTAACTCTGATTTCGATACAAATTATGGCAGGAAACACTAACTTCGATACTAATTATGACAGGTAACAGTAACTTCGATACTAATTATGGCAGGTAACTGTAACTTCGATACTAATTATGACAGGTAACAGTAACTTCGATACTAATTACGACAAGTAACTGCAACTTCGATACTTATTATGACAGGTAACTGTAACTTCGTTACTAATTATGACAAGTAACTGTAATTTCGATACAAATTATGGCAGGTAATAGTAATTTCGATACTAATTATGACAGGTAACAGTAACTTCGATACTTATTATGACAAGTAACTGTATCTTCGATACTAATTATGACAGGTAACTGTAACTTCGTTACTAATTATGACAAGTAACTGTAATTTCGATACAAATTTTGGCAGGTAACTGTACCTTCGATACTAATTATGACAGGTAAGAGTAACTTCGATATTAAATATGACAGGAAACTGTAACTTCGTTACTAATTATGACAAGAAACTGTAATTTCGATACAAATTATGACAGGTAACTGTTACTTCGTAACTAATTATGACAAGTAACTGTAATTTCGATACAAATTATGGCAGGTAACAGTACCTTCGATACTGATTATGACAGGTAACTGTAACTTCGATACTAATTATGACAAGGAACTGTAATTTCGATACAAATTATGGCAGGTAACTGTAATTTCGATACTAATTATGACAGGTAACAGTTACTTCGATACTAATTTTGACAAGTAACTATAACTTCGAATCAAATTACGACAGGTAATTGTAACTTCGATACTAATTATGACAAGAAACTCTAACTTCGTTACTAATTATGACAAGTAACAGTAATTTTGATAAAAAATTATGGTAAGTAACTGTAACTTCAATACTAATTATGACAGGTAACAGTAACTTCGATACTAATTAATACAGGTAACAGTAACTTCGATACTAATTATGACAGGTTACTGTAACATCGTTACTAATTATGTCATGTAACTGTAACTTCGATACTAATTATGACAGTTAACTGTAACTTCGTTACTAATTAGTACAAGTAACTGTAATTTCGATACAAATAATGGCATGTAACTGTAACTTCGATACTAATTATGACAGGTAACAGTAACTTCGATACTAATTATGACAAGTAACTGTAACTTCGATACTAATTATGACAAGGAACTGTAACTTCGATACTTATTATGACAGGTAACTGTAACTTCGATACTAATTATGACAAGAAACTGTAACTTCGATACTAATTATGGCAGGTAATTGTAATTTCGATACTAATTATGACAGGTAACAGTAACTTCGATACTTATTACGACAAGTAACTGTAACTTCGATACTAATTATGACAGGTCTCTGTAACTTCGATACTAATTATGACAGGTAACAGTAACTTCGATACTAATTATGACAGGTAACAGTTACTTCGATACTAATATTGACAAGTAACTATAACTTCGAATCAAATTATGACAAGTAACTGTAACTTCGATACTAATTATGACAAGAAACACTAACTTCGTTACTAATTATGACGAGTAACAGTAATTTTGATAAAAAATTATGGTAGGTTACTGTAACTTCGATACTAATTATGACAGGTAACAGTAAATTCGATACTAATATGACAAGTAACTGTAATTTCGATACTAATTATGACAGGTAACAGTAACTTCGATACCAATTATGTCAAGTAACTGTAAATTCGATACTAATTATGACAAGTAACTGTAACTTCGATACTTATTATGACAGGTAACTGTAACTTCATTACTAATTATGACAAGAAACTGTAACTTCGATACTAATTATGACAGGTAACTGTAACTTCGGTACTAATTATGACAAGTAACTGTAACTTCGATACTAGATATGACAAGTAACTCTAACTTCGATACTAATTATGAGAGGTAACAGTAACTTCGATATTAATTATGACAAGTAACAGTAACTTCGATACTAATTATGACAAGTAACTGTAATTTCGATACAAAATTTTGCAGGTAACTGTAACTTCGATACTAATTATGACAGGTAACAGTAACTTCGATACTAATTATGACAATTAACTGTAACTTCGATACTAATTATGACAGGTAACTGTAACTTCGTTACTAATTATGACAAGTAACTCTTATTTCGATACAAATTATGGCAGGAAACACTAACTTCGATACTAATTATGACAGGTAACAGTAACTTCGATACTAATTATGGCAGGTAACTGTAACTTCGATACTAATTATGACAGGTAACAGTAACTTCCATACTAATTATGACAAGTAACTGCAACTTCGATACTTATTATGACAGGTAACTGTAACTTCGTTACTAATTATGACAAGTAACTGTAATTTCGTTACAAATTATGGCAGGTAATTGTAATTTCGATACTAATTATGACAGGTAACAGTAACTTCGATACTTATTATGACAAGTAACTGTAACTTCGATACTAATTATGATAGGTAACTGTAACTTCGTTACTAATTATGACAAGTAACTGTAATTTCGATACAAATTTTGGCAGGTAACTGTACCTTCGATACTAATTATGACAGGTAAGAGTAACTTCGATATTAATTATGACAGGAAACTGTAACTTCGTTACTAATTATGACAAGTAACTGTAATTTCGATACAAATTATGACAGGTAACTGTTACTTCGTAACTAATTATGACAAGTAACTGTAATTTCGATACAAATTATGGCAGGTAACAGTACCTTCGATACTAATTATGACAGGTAACTGTAACTTCGATACTAATTATGACAAGGAACTGTAATTTCGATACAAATTATGGCAGGTAACTGTAACTTCGATACTAATTATGACAGGTAACAGTTACTTCGATACTAATTTTGACAAGTAACTATAACTTCGAATCAAATTATGACAGGTAACTGTAACTTCGATACTAATTATGACAAGAAACTCTAACTTCGTTACTAATTATGACAAGTAACAGTAATTTTGATAAAAAATTATGGTAGGTAACTGTAACTTCAATACCCTTTATGACAGGTAACAGTAACTTCGATACTAATTATGACAGGTAACTGTAACTTCGTTACTAATTATGACAAGTAACTTTAATTTCGATACTAATTACGGCAGGTAACTGTAACTTCGTTACTAATTATGACAAGTCCCTGTAATTTCGATACAAATTATGGCAGGTAACTGTAACTTCGATACTAATTATGTCAGGTAACAGTAACTTCGATACTAATTAATACAGGTAACAGTAACTTCGATACTAATTATGACAGGTTACTGTAACATCGTTACTAATTATGTCAAGTAACTGTAACTTCGATACTAATTATGACAAGTAACTGTAACTTCGATACTTCTTATGACAGGTAACTATAACTTCATTACTAATTATGACAAGAAACAGTAAATTCGATACTAATTATGACAGGTAACTGTAACTTCGATACTAATTATGACAAGTAACTGTAACTTCGATACTAATTGTGACAAGTAACTGTAACTTCGATACTAATTATGACAGGTAACAGTAACTTCGATATTAATTATGACAACAGTAACCTCGATACTAATTATGACAAGTAACTGTAATTTCGATACAAATTTTGGCAGGTCACTGTAACTTCGATACTAATTATGACAGGTAACAGTAACTTCGATACTAAATATGACAAGTAACTGTAACTTCGATACTAATTATGACAGGTAACTGTAACTTCGTTACTAATTATGACAAGTAACTGTAATTTCGATACAAATTATGGCAGGTAACGGTAACTTCGATACTAATTATGACAGGTAACAGTAACTTCGATACCAATTATGACAGGTAACTGCAACTTCGTTACTAATTATGACAAGTAACTGTAATTTCTATATTAATTAAGGCAAGTAACTGTAACTTCGTTACTAATTATGACAAGTAACTGTAATTTCGATACAAATTATGGCAGGTAACTGTAACTTCGGTACTAATTATGACAGGTAACAGTAACTTCGATACTAATTATGACAGAAAACAGTAACTTCGATACTAATTATGACAGGTAACAGTAACTTCGATAATAATTATGGCAGGTAACTGTAACTTCGATACTAATTATGACAGTTAACTGTAACTTCGTTACTAATTATGACAAGTAACTGTAATTTCGATACAAATTATGGCAGGTTACTGTAACTTCGATACTAATTATGACAGGTAACTGTAACTTCGATACTAATTAAGACAAGTAACTGTAACTTCGATACTAATTATGACAGGTTACTGTAACTTCGTTACTAATTATGACATGTAACTGTAATTTCGATACAACTTTTGGCTGGTAACTGTATCTTCGATACTAGTTATGACAGGTAACAGTAACTTCGATACTAATTATGACAAGTAACTGTAACTTCGATACTAATTATGACAGGTAACTGTAACTTCGTTGCTATTTATGACAAGTAACTGTAATTTCAATACAAATTATGGCAGGTAACTGTAACTTCGATACTAATTATGACAGGTAACAGTAACGTCGATACATATTATGACAAGTAACTAAAACTTCGATACAAATTATGACAGGTAACTATAACTTCGATACTAATTATGACAAGAAACTCTAACTTCGTTACTAATTATGACAAGTAACAGTAATTTTGATAAAAATTATGGTAGGTAACTGTAACTTCAATACTAATTATGACAGGTAACAGTAACTTCGATACTAATTATGACAGGTAACTGTAACTTCGTTACTAATCATGACAAGTAACTTTAATTTCGATACTAATTATGGCAGGTAACTGTAACTTCGTTACTAATTATGACAAGTCCCTGTAATTTCGATACAAAATATGGCTGGTAACTGTAACTTCGATACTAATTATGACAGGTAACAGTATCTTCGATACTAATTATGACAAGGAACTGTAACTTCGATACTTATTATGACAGGTAACTGTAACATCGATACTAATTATGACAAGTAACTGTAACTTCGATACATATTAATGTGACAGGTAGCTGTAACTTCGTTACTAATTATGACAAGTAACTGTAATTTCGTTACAATTTATGGCAGGTAATTGTAATTTCGATACTAATTATGACAGGTAACAGTAACTTCGATACTTATTATGACAAGTAACTGTAACTTCGATACTAATTATGACATGTAACTGTAACTTCGATACTAATTATGACAGGTAACTGTAACTTCGATACTAATTATGACAGGTAACAGTAACTTCGATACTAATTATGACAAGTAACTGTAATTTCGATACTAAATATGACAGGTAACAGTAACTTCGATACTAATTATGTCAAGTAACTGTAACTTCGATACTAATTATGACAAGTAACTGTAACGTCGATACTTATTATGACAGGTAACTGTAACTTCATTACTAATTATGACAAGAAACTGTAACTTCGATACTAATTATGACAGGTAACTGTAACTTCGATACTAATTATGACAGGTAACTGTAACTTCGTTACTAATTATGACAAGTAACTGTAATTTCGATACAAATTTTGGCAGGTAACTGTACCTTCGATACTAATTATGACAAGTAACTGTAATTTCGATACAAATTATGGCAGGTAACAGTACCTTCGATACTAATTATGACAGGTAATTGTAACTTCGATACTAATTATGACAAGGAACTGTAATTTCGATACAAATTATGGCAGGTAACTGTAACATCAAAACTAATTATGACAGGTAACAGTTACTTCGATACTAATTTTGACAAGTAACTATATCTTCGAATCAAATTATGACAGGTAACTGTAACTTCGATAATAATTATGTCAGGTAACAGTAACTTCGATACTAATTAATACAGGTAACAGTAACTGAGACACTAATTATGACAGGTTACTGTAACATCGTTACTAGTTATGTCAAATAACTGTAACTTCGATACTAATTATGACAAGTAACTGTAACTTCGATACTTATTATAACAGGTAACTGTAACTTCATTACTAATTATGACAAGAAACTGTAAATTCGATACTTATTATGACAGGTAACGGTAACTTCGATACTAATTATGACAAGTAACTGTAACTTCGATACTAATTGTAACAAGTAACTGTAACTTCGATACTAATTATGACAGGTAACAGTAACTTCGATATTAATTATGACAACAGTAACCTCGATACTAATTATGACAAGTAACTGTAATTTCGATACAAATTTTGGCAGGTCACTGTAACTTCGATACTAATTATGACAGGTAACAGTAACTTCGATACTAATTATGACAAGAAACTGTAACTTCGATACTAATTATGACAGGTAACTGTAACTTCGTTACTAATTATGACAAGTAACTGTAATTTCGATACAAATTATGGCAGGTAACAGTAACTTCGATACTAATTATGACAGGTAACAGTAACTTCGATACTAATTATGACAGGTAACTGCAACTTCGTTACTAATTATGACAAGTAACTGTAATTTCTATATTAATTATGGCAAGTAACTGTAACTTCGTTACTAATTATGACAAGTAACTGTAATTTCGATACAAATTATGGCTGGTAACTGTAACTTCGATACTAATTATGACAGGTAACAGTAACTTCGATACTAATTATGACAGAAAACAGTAACTTCGATACTAATTATGACAGGTAACAGTAACTTCGATAATAATTATGGCAGGTAACTGTAACTTCGATACTAATTATGACAGTTAACTGTAACTTCGTTACTAATTATGACAAGTAACTGTAATTTCGATACAAATTATGGCAGGTTACTGTAACTTCGATACTAATTATGACAGGTAACTGTAACTTCGATACTAATTAAGACAAGTAACTGCAACTTCGATACTTATTATGACAGGTAACTGTAACTTCGTTACTAATTATGACAAGTAACTGTAATTTCGTTACAAATTATGGCAGGTAATTGTAATTTCGATACTAATTATGACAGGTAACAGTAACTTCGATACTTATTATGACAAGTAACTGTAACTTCGATACTAATTATGATAGGTAACTGTAACTTCGTTACTAATTATGACAAGTAACTGTAATTTCGATACAAATTTTGGCAGGTAACTGTACCTTCGATACTAATTATGACAGGTAAGAGTAACTTCGATATTAATTATGACAGGAAACTGTAACTTCGTTACTAATTATGACAAGTAACTGTAATTTCGATACAAATTATGACAGGTAACTGTTACTTCGTAACTAATTATGACAAGTAACTGTAATTTCGATACAAATTATGGCAGGTAACAGTACCTTCGATACTAATTATGACAGGTAACTGTAACTTCGATACTAATTATGACAAGGAACTGTAATTTCGATACAAATTATGGCAGGTAACTGTAACTTCGATACTAATTATGACAGGTAACAGTTACTTCGATACTAATTTTGACAAGTAACTATAACTTCGAATCAAATTATGACAGGTAACTGTAACTTCGATACTAATTATGACAAGAAACTCTAACTTCGTTACTAATTATGACAAGTAACAGTAATTTTGATAAAAAATTATGGTAGGTAACTGTAACTTCAATACCCTTTATGACAGGTAACAGTAACTTCGATACTAATTATGACAGGTAACTGTAACTTCGTTACTAATTATGACAAGTAACTTTAATTTCGATACTAATTACGGCAGGTAACTGTAACTTCGTTACTAATTATGACAAGTCCCTGTAATTTCGATACAAATTATGGCAGGTAACTGTAACTTCGATACTAATTATGTCAGGTAACAGTAACTTCGATACTAATTAATACAGGTAACAGTAACTTCGATACTAATTATGACAGGTTACTGTAACATCGTTACTAATTATGTCAAGTAACTGTAACTTCGATACTAATTATGACAAGTAACTGTAACTTCGATACTTCTTATGACAGGTAACTATAACTTCATTACTAATTATGACAAGAAACAGTAAATTCGATACTAATTATGACAGGTAACTGTAACTTCGATACTAATTATGACAAGTAACTGTAACTTCGATACTAATTGTGACAAGTAACTGTAACTTCGATACTAATTATGACAGGTAACAGTAACTTCGATATTAATTATGACAACAGTAACCTCGATACTAATTATGACAAGTAACTGTAATTTCGATACAAATTTTGGCAGGTCACTGTAACTTCGATACTAATTATGACAGGTAACAGTAACTTCGATACTAAATATGACAAGTAACTGTAACTTCGATACTAATTATGACAGGTAACTGTAACTTCGTTACTAATTATGACAAGTAACTGTAATTTCGATACAAATTATGGCAGGTAACGGTAACTTCGATACTAATTATGACAGGTAACAGTAACTTCGATACCAATTATGACAGGTAACTGCAACTTCGTTACTAATTATGACAAGTAACTGTAATTTCTATATTAATTAAGGCAAGTAACTGTAACTTCGTTACTAATTATGACAAGTAACTGTAATTTCGATACAAATTATGGCAGGTAACTGTAACTTCGGTACTAATTATGACAGGTAACAGTAACTTCGATACTAATTATGACAGAAAACAGTAACTTCGATACTAATTATGACAGGTAACAGTAACTTCGATAATAATTATGGCAGGTAACTGTAACTTCGATACTAATTATGACAGTTAACTGTAACTTCGTTACTAATTATGACAAGTAACTGTAATTTCGATACAAATTATGGCAGGTTACTGTAACTTCGATACTAATTATGACAGGTAACTGTAACTTCGATACTAATTAAGACAAGTAACTGTAACTTCGATACTAATTATGACAGGTTACTGTAACTTCGTTACTAATTATGACATGTAACTGTAATTTCGATACAACTTTTGGCTGGTAACTGTATCTTCGATACTAGTTATGACAGGTAACAGTAACTTCGATACTAATTATGACAAGTAACTGTAACTTCGATACTAATTATGACAGGTAACTGTAACTTCGTTGCTATTTATGACAAGTAACTGTAATTTCAATACAAATTATGGCAGGTAACTGTAACTTCGATACTAATTATGACAGGTAACAGTAACGTCGATACATATTATGACAAGTAACTAAAACTTCGATACAAATTATGACAGGTAACTATAACTTCGATACTAATTATGACAAGAAACTCTAACTTCGTTACTAATTATGACAAGTAACAGTAATTTTGATAACAATTATGGTAGGTAACTGTAACTTCAATACTAATTATGACAGGTAACAGTAACTTCGATACTAATTATGACAGGTAACTGTAACTTCGTTACTAATCATGACAAGTAACTTTAATTTCGATACTAATTATGGCAGGTAACTGTAACTTCGTTACTAATTATGACAAGTCCCTGTAATTTCGATACAAAATATGGCTGGTAACTGTAACTTCGATACTAATTATGACAGGTAACAGTATCTTCGATACTAATTATGACAAGGAACTGTAACTTCGATACTTATTATGACAGGTAACTGTAACATCGATACTAATTATGACAAGTAACTGTAACTTCGATACATATTAATGTGACAGGTAGCTGTAACTTCGTTACTAATTATGACAAGTAACTGTAATTTCGTTACAATTTATGGCAGGTAATTGTAATTTCGATACTAATTATGACAGGTAACAGTAACTTCGATACTTATTATGACAAGTAACTGTAACTTCGATACTAATTATGACATGTAACTGTAACTTCGATACTAATTATGACAGGTAACTGTAACTTCGATACTAATTATGACAGGTAACAGTAACTTCGATACTAATTATGACAAGTAACTGTAATTTCGATACTAAATATGACAGGTAACAGTAACTTCGATACTAATTATGTCAAGTAACTGTAACTTCGATACTAATTATGACAAGTAACTGTAACGTCGATACTTATTATGACAGGTAACTGTAACTTCATTACTAATTATGACAAGAAACTGTAACTTCGATACTAATTATGACAGGTAACTGTAACTTCGATACTAATTATGACAGGTAACTGTAACTTCGTTACTAATTATGACAAGTAACTGTAATTTCGATACAAATTTTGGCAGGTAACTGTACCTTCGATACTAATTATGACAAGTAACTGTAATTTCGATACAAATTATGGCAGGTAACAGTACCTTCGATACTAATTATGACAGGTAATTGTAACTTCGATACTAATTATGACAAGGAACTGTAATTTCGATACAATTTATGGCAGGTAACTGTAACATCAAAACTAATTATGACAGGTAACAGTTACTTCGATACTAATTTTGACAATTAACTATATCTTCGAATCAAATTATGACAGGTAACTGTAACTTCGATAATAATTATGTCAGGTAACAGTAACTTCGATACTAATTAATACAGGTAACAGTAACTGAGACACTAATTATGACAGGTTACTGTAACATCGTTACTAGTTATGTCAAATAACTGTAACTTCGATACTAATTATGACAAGTAACTGTAACTTCGATACTTATTATAACAGGTAACTGTAACTTCATTACTAATTATGACAAGAAACTGTAAATTCGATACTTATTATGACAGGTAACGGTAACTTCGATACTAATTATGACAAGTAACTGTAACTTCGATACTAATTGTAACAAGTAACTGTAACTTCGATACTAATTATGACAGGTAACAGTAACTTCGATATTAATTATGACAACAGTAACCTCGATACTAATTATGACAAGTAACTGTAATTTCGATACAAATTTTGGCAGGTCACTGTAACTTCGATACTAATTATGACAGGTAACAGTAACTTCGATACTAATTATGACAAGAAACTGTAACTTCGATACTAATTATGACAGGTAACTGTAACTTCGTTACTAATTATGACAAGTAACTGTAATTTCGATACAAATTATGGCAGGTAACAGTAACTTCGATACTAATTATGACAGGTAACAGTAACTTCGATACTAATTATGACAGGTAACTGCAACTTCGTTACTAATTATGACAAGTAACTGTAATTTCTATATTAATTATGGCAAGTAACTGTAACTTCGTTACTAATTATGACAAGTAACTGTAATTTCGATACAAATTATGGCTGTTAACTGTAACTTCGATACTAATTATGACAGGTAACAGTAACTTCGATACTAATTATGACAGAAAACAGTAACTTCGATACTAATTATGACAGGTAACAGTAACTTCGATAATAATTATGGCAGGTAACTGTAACTTCGATACTAATTATGACAGTTAACTGTAACTTCGTTACTAATTATGACAAGTAACTGTAATTTCGATACAAATTATGGCAGGTTACTGTAACTTCGATACTAATTATGACAGGTAACTGTAACTTCGATACTAATTAAGACAAGTAACTGCAACTTCGATACTAATTATGACAGGTTACTGTAACTTCGTTACTAATTATGACATGTAACTGTAATTTCGATACAACTTTTGGCCGGTAACTGTATCTTCGATACAGTTATGACAGGTAACAGTAACTTCGATACTAATTATGACAAGTAACTGTAACTTCGATACTAATTATGACTGGTAACTGTAACTTCGTTACTAATTATGACAAGTAACTGTAATTTCGATACAAATTATGGCAGGTAACTGTAACTTCGATACTAATTATGACAGGTAACAGTAACGTCGATACATATTATGACAAGTAACTAAAACTTCGATACAAATTATGACAGGTAACTATAACTTCGATACTAATTATGACAAGAAACTCTAACTTCGTTACTAATTATGACAAGTAACAGTAATTTTGATAAAAATTATGGTAGGTAACTGTAACTTCAATGCTAATTATGACAGGTAACAGTAACTTCGATACTAATTATGACCGGTAACTGTAACTTCGTTACTAATCATGACAAGTAACTTTAATTTCGATACTAATTATGGCAGGTAACTGTAACCTCGTTACTAATTATGACAATTCCCTGTAATTTCGATACAAAATATGGCTGGTAACTGTAACTTCGATACTAATTATGACAGGTAACAGTATCTTCGATACTAATTATGTCAAGGAACTGTAACTTCGATACTTATTATGACAGGTAACTGTAACTTCGATACTAATTATGACAAGTAACTGTAACTTCGATACTAATTATGACAGGTAGCTGTAACTTCGTTACTAATTATGACAAGTAACTGTAATTTCGTTACAAATTATGGCAGGTAATTGTAATTTCGATACTAATTATGACAGGTAACAGTAACTTCGATACTTATTATGCCAAGTAACTGTAACTTCGATACTAATTATGACAGGTAACTGTAACTTCGATACTAATTATGACAGGAAACAGTAACTTCGATACTAATTATGACAGGTAACAGTAACTTCAATACTAATTATGAAAAGTAACTGTAATTTCGATACTAATTATGACAGGTAACAGTAACTTCGATACTAATTATGTCAAGTAACTGTAACTTCGATACTAATTATGACAAGTAACTGTAACTTCGATGCTTATTATGACAGGTAACTGTAACTTCATTACTAATTATGACAAGAAACTGTAACTTCGATACTAATTATGACAGGTAACTGTAACTTCGACACTAATTATGACAAGTAACTGTAACTTCGATACTAATTATGACAAGTAACTGTAACTTCGATACTAATTATGAGAGGTAACAGTCACTTCGATATTAATTATGACAAGTAACAGTAACTTCGATACTAATTATGACAAGTAACTGTAATTTCGATACAAATTTTGGCAGGTAACTGTAACTTCGATACTAATTATGACAGGTAACAGTAACTTCGATACTAATTATGACAAGTAACTGTAACTTCGATACTAATTATGACAGGTAACTTTAATTTCGTTACTAATTATGACAAGTAACTCTTATTTCGATACAAATTATGGCAGGTAACACTATCTTCGATACTAATTATGACAGGTAACAGTAACTTCGATACTAATTATGGCAGGTAACTGTGACTTCGATACTAATTATGACAGGTAACAGTAACTTCGATACTAATTATGACAAGTAACTCTAACTTCGATACTAATTATGACAGGTAACTGTAACTTCGTTACTAATTATGACAAGTAACTGTAATTTCGTTACAAATTATGGCAGGTAATTGTAATTTCGATACTAATTATGACAGGTAACAGTAACTTCGATACTTATTATGACAAGTAACTGTAACTTCGATACTAATTATGACAGGTAACTGTAACTTCGTTACAAATTATGACAAGTAACTGTAATTTCGATACAAATTTTGGCAGGTAACTGTAACTTCGATACTAATTATGACAGGTAACAGTAACTTCGATACTAATTATGACAAGGAACTGTAACTTCGATACTAATTATGACAGGTAACTTTAATTTCGTTACTAATTATGACAAGTAACTCTTATTTCGATTCAAATTATGGCAGGTAACTCTATCTTCGATACTAATTATGACAGGTAACAGTAACTTCGATACTAATTATGACAGGTTACTGTAACATCGTTACTAATTATGTCAAGTAACTGTAACTTCGATACTAATTATGACAAGTAACTGTAACTTCGATACTTCTTATGACAGGTAACTATAACTTCATTACTAATTATGACAAGAAACAGTAAATTCGATACTAATTATGACAGGTAACTGTAACTTCGATACTTATTATGACAAGTAACTGTAACTTCGATACTAATTGTGACAAGTAACTGTAACTTCGGTACTAATTATGACAGGTAACAGAAACTTCGATACTAAATATGACAAGTAACTGTAACTTCGATACTAATTATGACAGGTAACTGTAACTTCGTTACTAATTATGACAAGTAACTGTAATTTCGATACAAATTATGGCAGGTAACGGTAACTTCGATACTAATTATGACAGGTAACAGTAACTTCGATACCAATTATGACAGGTAACTGCAACTTCGTTACTAATTATGACAAGTAACTGTAATTTCTATATTAATTAAGGCAAGTAACTGTAACTTCGTTACTAATTATGACAAGTAACTGTAATTTCGATACAAATTATGGCAGGTAACTGTAACTTCGGTACTAATTATGACAGGTAACAGTTACTTCGATACTAATTATGACAGAAAAAAGTAACTTCGATACTAATTATGACAGGTAACAGTAACTTCGATAATAATTATGGCAGGTAACTGTAACTTCGATACTAATTATGACAGTTAATTGTAACTTCGTTACTAATTATGACAAGTAACTGTAATTTTGATACAAATTATGGCAGGTTACTGTAACTTCGATACTAATTATGACAGGTAACTGTAACTTCGATACTAATTAAGACAAGTAACTGTAACTTCGATACTAATTATGACAGGTTACTGTAACTTCGTTACTAATTATGACAGGTAACTGTAACTTCTTTACTAATCATGACAAGTAACTTTAATTTTGATACTAATTATGGCAGGTAACTGTAACTTCGTTACTAATTATGACAAGTCCCTGTAATTTCGATACAAAATATGGCTGGTAACTGTAACTTCGATACTAATTATGACAGGTAACAGTATCTTCGATACTAATTATGACAGGTAACTGTAACTTCTTTACTAATCATGACAAGTAACTTTAATTTTGATACTAATTATGGCAGGTAACTGTAACTTCGTTACTAATTATGACAAGTCCCTGTAATTTCGATACAAAATATGGCTGGTAACTGTAACTTCGATACTAATTATGACAGGTAACAGTATCTTCGATCCTAATTATGACAAGGAACTGTAACTTCGATACTTATTATGACAGGTAACTGTAACTTCGATACTAATTATGACAAGTAACTGTAACTTCGATACTAATTATGACAGGTAGCTGTAACTTCGTTACTAATTATGACAAGTAACTGTAATTTCGTTACAAATTATGGCAGGTAATTGTAATTTCGATACTAATTATGACAGGTAACAGTAACTTCGATACTTATTATGACAAGTTACTGAAACTTCGATACTAATTATGACATGTAACTGTAACTTCGATACTAATTATGACAGGTAACTGAAACTTCGATACTAATTATGACAGGTAACAGTAACTTCGATACTAATTATGACAAGTAACTGTAATTTCGATACTAAATATGACAGGTAACAGTAACTTCGATACTAATTATGCCAAGTAACTGTAACTTCGATACTAATAATGACAAGTAACTAACGTCGATACTTATTATGACAGGTAACTGTAACTTCATTACTAATTATGACAAGAAACTGTAACTTCGATACTAATTATGACAGGCATCTGTAACTTCGATACTAATTATGACAGGTAACTGTAACTTCGTTACTAATTATGACAAGTAACTGTAATTTCGATACAAATTTTGGCAGGTAACTGTACCTTCGATACTAATTATGACAAGTAACTGTAATTTCGATACAAATTATGACAGGTAACTGTTACTTCGTAACTAATTATGACAAGTAACTGTAATTTCGATACAAATTATGGCAGGTAACAGTACCTTCGATACTAATTATGACAGGTAACTGTACCTTCGATACTAATTATGACAAGTAACTGCAA
The DNA here is from genome assembly GCA_946902985.2 of Meconema thalassinum. Classification (NCBI taxonomy): domain Eukaryota; kingdom Metazoa; phylum Arthropoda; class Insecta; order Orthoptera; family Tettigoniidae; genus Meconema; species Meconema thalassinum. The sequence goes on along the minus strand of OX336388.2, from coordinate 1,673,317,002 downwards.
CTTCGATACTTAGTATGACAGGTAACTGTAACTTCGTTACTAATTATGACAAGTAACTGTAATTTCGTTACAAATTATGGCAGGTAATTGTAATTTCGATACTAATTATGACAGGTAACAGTAACTTCGATACTTATTATGACAAGTAACTGTAACTTCGATACTAATTATGATAGGTAACTGTAACTTCGTTACTAATTATGACAAGTAACTGTAATTTCGATACAAATTTTGGCAGGTAACTGTACCTTCGATACTAATTATGACAGGTAAGAGTAACTTCGATATTAATTATGACAGGAAACTGTAACTTCGTTACTAATTATGACAAGTAACTGTAATTTCGATACAAATTATGACAGGTAACTGTTACTTCGTAACTAATTATGACAAGTAACTGTAATTTCGATACAAATTATGGCAGGTAACAGTACCTTCGATACTAATTATGACAGGTAACTGTAACTTCGATACTAATTATGACAAGGAACTGTAATTTCGATACAAATTATGGCAGGTAACTGTAACTTCGATACTAATTATGACAGGTAACAGTAACTTCGATACTTATTATGACAAGTAACTGTAACTTCGATACTAATTATGACAGGTAACTGTAACTTCGATACTAATTATGACAGGAAACTGTAACTTCGATACTAATTATGACAGGTAACAGTAACTTCAATACTAATTATGAAATGTAACTGTAATTTCGATACTAATTATGACAGGTAACAGTAACTTCGATACTAATTATGTCAAGTAACTGTAACTTCGATACTAATTATGACAAGTAACTGTAACTTCGATGCTTATTATGACAGGTAACTGTAACTTCATTACTAATTATGACAAGAAACTGTAACTTCGATACTAATTATGACAGGTAACTGTAACTTCGACACTAATTATGACAAGTAACTGTAACTTCGATACTAATTATGACAAGTAAATGTAACTTCGATACTAATTATGAGAGGTAACAGTCACTTCGATATTAATTATGACAAGTAACAGTAACTTCGATACTAATTATGACAAGTAACTGTAATTTCGATACAAATTTTGGCAGGTAACTGTAACTTCGATACTAATTATGACAGGTAACAGTAACTTCGATACTAATTATGACAAGTAACTGTAACTTCGATACTAATTATGACAGGTAACTTTAATTTCGTTACTAATTATGACAAGTAACTCTTATTTCGATACAAATTATGGCAGGTAACACTATCTTCGATACTAATTATGACAGGTAACAGTAACTTCGATACTAATTATGGCAGGTAACTGTGACTTCGATACTAATTATGACAGGTAACAGTAACTTCGATACTAATTATGACAAGTAACTCTAACTTCGATACTAATTATGACAGGTAACTGTAACTTCGTTACTAATTATGACAAGTAACTGTAATTTCGTTACAAATTAGGGCAGGTAATTGTAATTTCGATACTAATTATGACAGGTAACAGTAACTTCGATACTTATTATGACAAGTAACTGTAACTTCGATACTAATTATGACAGGTAACTGTAACTTCGTTACAAATTATGACAAGTAACTGTAATTTCGATACAAATTTTGGCAGGTAACTGTAACTTCGATACTAATTATGACAGGTAACAGTAACTTCGATACTAATTATGACAAGGAACTGTAACTTCGATACTAATTATGACAGGTAACTTTAATTTCGTTACTAATTATGACAAGTAACTCTTATTTCGATACAAATTATGGCAGGTAACTCTATCTTCGATACTAATTATGACAGGTAACAGTAACTTCGATACTAATTATGACAGGTTACTGTAACATCGTTACTAATTATGTCAAGTAACTGTAACTTCGATACTAATTATGACAAGTAACTGTAACTTCGATACTTCTTATGACAGGTAACTATAACTTCATTACTAATTATGACAAGAAACAGTAAATTCGATACTAATTATGACAGGTAACTGTAACTTCGATACTTATTATGACAAGTAACTGTAACTTCGATACTAATTGTGACAAGTAACTGTAACTTCGGTACTAATTATGACAGGTAACAGAAACTTCGATACTAAATATTACAAGTAACTGTAACTTCGATACTAATTATGACAGGTAACTGTAACTTCGTTACTAATTATGACAAGTAACTGTAATTTCGATACAAATTATGGCAGGTAACGGTAACTTCGATACTAATTATGACAGGTAACAGTAACTTCGATACTTATTATGACAAGTAACTGTAACTTCGATACTAATTATGACAGGTAACTGTAACTTCGATACTAATTATGACAGGAAACAGTAACTTCGATACTAATTATGACAGGTAACAGTAACTTCAATACTAATTATGAAAAGTAACTGTAATTTCGATACTAATTATGACAGGTAACAGTAACTTCGATACTAATTATGTCAAGTAACTGTAACTTCGATACTAATTATGACAAGTAACTGTAACTTCGATGCTTATTATGACAGGTAACTGTAACTTCATTACTAATTATGACAAGAAACTGTAACTTCGATACTAATTATGACAGGTAACTGTAACTTCGACACTAATTATGACAAGTAACTGTAACTTCGATACTAATTATGACAAGTAACTGTAACTTCGATACTAATTATGAGAGGTAACAGTCACTTCGATATTAATTATGACAAGTAACAGTAACTTCGATTCTAATTATGACAAGTAACTGTAATTTCGATACAAATTTTGGCAGGTAACTGTTACTTCGATACTAATTATGACAGGTAACAGTAACTTCGATACTAATTATGACAAGTAACTGTAACTTCGATACTAATTATGACAGGTAACTTTAATTTCGTTACTAATTATGACAAGTAACTCTTATTTCGATACAAATTATGGCAGGTAACACTATCTTCGATACTAATTATGACAGGTAACAGTAACTTCGATACTAATTATGGCAGGTAACTGTGACTTCGATACTAATTATGACAGGTAACAGTAACTTCGATACTAATTATGACAAGTAACTCTAACTTCGATACTAATTATGACAGGTAACTGTAACTTCGTTACTAATTATGACAAGTAACTGTAATTTCGTTACAAATTATGGCAGGTAATTGTAATTTCGATACTAATTATGACAGGTAACAGTAACTTCGATACTTATTATGACAAGTAACTGTAACTTCGATACTAATTATGACAGGTAACTGTAACTTCGTTACAAATTATGACAAGTAACTGTAATTTCGATACAAATTTTGGCAGGTAACTGTAACTTCGATACTAATTATGACAGGTAACAGTAACTTCGATACTAATTATGACAAGGAACTGTAACTTCGATACTAATTATGACAGGTAACTTTAATTTCGTTACTAATTATGACAAGTAACTCTTATTTCGATACAAATTATGGCAGGTAACTCTATCTTCGATACTAATTATGACAGGTAACAGTAACTTCGATACTAATTATGACAGGTTACTGTAACATCGTTACTAATTATGTCAAGTAACTGTAACTTCGATACTAATTATGACAAGTAACTGTAACTTCGATACTTCTTATGACAGGTAACTATAACTTCATTACTAATTATGACAAGAAACAGTAAATTCGATACTAATTATGACAGGTAACTGTAACTTCGATACTTATTATGACAAGTAACTGTAACTTCGATACTAATTGTGACAAGTAACTGTAACTTCGGTACTAATTATGACAGGTAACAGAAACTTCGATACTAAATATGACAAGTAACTGTAACTTCGATACTAATTATGACAGGTAACTGTAACTTCGTTACTAATTATGACAAGTAACTGTAATTTCGATACAAATTATGGCAGGTAACGGTAACTTCGATACTAATTATGACAGGTAACAGTAACTTCGATACCAATTATGACAGGTAACTGCAACTTCGTTACTAATTATGACAAGTAACTGTAATTTCTATATTAATTAAGGCAAGTAACTGTAACTTCGTTACTAATTATGACAAGTAACTGTAATTTCGATACAAATTATGGCAGGTAACTGTAACTTCGGTACTAATTATGACAGGTAACAGTTACTTCGATACTAATTATGACAGAAAACAGTAACTTCGATACTAATTATGACAGGTAACAGTAACTTCGATAATAATTATGGCAGGTAACTGTAACTTCGATACTAATTATGACAGTTAATTGTAACTTCGTTACTAATTATGACAAGTAACTGTAATTTTGATACAAATTATGGCAGGTTACTGTAACTTCGATACTAATTATGACAGGTAACTGTAACTTCGATACTAATTAAGACAAGTAACTGTAACTTCGATACTAATTATGACAGGTTACTGTAACTTCGTTACTAATTATGACAGGTAACTGTAACTTCTTTACTAATCATGACAAGTAACTTTAATTTTGATACTAATTATGGCAGGTAACTGTAACTTCGTTACTAATTATGACAAGTCCCTGTAATTTCGATACAAAATATGGCTGGTAACTGTAACTTCGATACTAATTATGACAGGTAACAGTATCTTCGATACTAATTATGACAGGTAACTGTAACTTCTTTACTAATCATGACAAGTAACTTTAATTTTGATACTAATTATGGCAGGTAACTGTAACTTCGTTACTAATTATGACAAGTCCCTGTAATTTCGATACAAAATATGGCTGGTAACTGTAACTTCGATACTAATTATGACAGGTAACAGTATCTTCGATCCTAATTATGACAAGGAACTGTAACATCGATACTTATTATGACAGGTAACTGTAACTTCGATACTAATTATGACAAGTAACTGTAACTTCGATACTAATTATGACAGGTAGCTGTAACTTCATTACTAATTATGACAAGTAACTGTAATTTCGTTACAAATTATGGCAGGTAATTGTAATTTCGATACTAATTATGACAGGTAACAGTAACTTCGATACTTATTATGACAAGTTACTGAAACTTCGATACTAATTATGACATGTAACTGTAACTTCGATACTAATTATGACAGGTAACTGAAACTTCGATACTAATTATGACAGGTAACAGTAACTTCGATACTAATTATGACAAGTAACTGTAATTTCGATACTAAATATGACAGGTAACAGTAACTTCGATACTAATTATGCCAAGTAACTGTAACTTCGATACTAATAATGACAAGTAACTGTAACGTCGATACTTATTATGACAGGTAACTGTAACTTCATTACTAATTATGACAAGAAACTGTAACTTCGATACTAATTATGACAGGCAACTGTAACTTCGATACTAATTATGACAGGTAACTGTAACTTCGTTACTAATTATGACAAGTAACTGTAATTTCGATACAAATTTTGGCAGGTAACTGTACCTTCGATACTAATTATGACAAGTAACTGTAATTTCGATACAAATTATGACAGGTAACTGTTACTTCGTAACTAATTATGACAAGTAACTGTAATTTCGATACAAATTATGGCAGGTAACAGTACCTTCGATACTAATTATGACAGGTAACTGTACCTTCGATACTAATTATGACAAGTAACTGCAACTTCGATACTTAGTATGACAGGTAACTGTAACTTCGTTACTAATTATGACAAGTAACTGTAATTTCGTTACAAATTATGGCAGGTAATTGTAATTTCGATACTAATTATGACAGGTAACAGTAACTTCGATACTTATTATGACAAGTAACTGTAACTTCGATACTAATTATGATAGGTAACTGTAACTTCGTTACTAATTATGACAAGTAACTGTAATTATGATACAAATTATGGCAGGTTACTGTAACTTCGATACTAATTATGACAGGTAACTGTAACTTCGATACTAATTAAGACAAGTAACTGTAACTTCGATACTAATTATGACAGGTTACTGTAACTTCGTTACTAATTATGACAGGTAACTGTAACTTCTTTACTAATCATGACAAGTAACTTTAATTTTGATACTAATTATGGCAGGTAACTGTAACTTCGTTACTAATTATGACAAGTCCCTGTAATTTCGATACAAAATATGGCTGGTAACTGTAACTTCGATACTAATTATGACAGGTAACAGTATCTTCGATACTAATTATGACAGGTAACTGTAACTTCTTTACTAATCATGACAAGTAACTTTAATTTTGATACTAATTATGGCAGGTAACTGTAACTTCGTTACTAATTATGACAAGTCCCTGTAATTTCGATACAAAATATGGCTGGTAACTGTAACTTCGATACTAATTATGACAGGTAACAGTATCTTCGATCCTAATTATGACAAGGAACTGTAACTTCGATACTTATTATGACAGGTAACTGTAACTTCGATACTAATTATGACAAGTAACTGTAACTTCGATACTAATTATGACAGGTAGCTGTAACTTCGTTACTAATTATGACAAGTAACTGTAATTTCGTTACAAATTATGGCAGGTAATTGTAATTTCGATACTAATTATGACAGGTAACAGTAACTTCGATACTTATTATGACAAGTTACTGAAACTTCGATACTAATTATGACATGTAACTGTAACTTCGATACTAATTATGACAGGTAACTGAAACTTCGATACTAATTATGACAGGTAACAGTAACTTCGATACTAATTATGACAAGTAACTGTAATTTCGATACTAAATATGACAGGTAACAGTAACTTCGATACTAATTATGCCAAGTAACTGTAACTTCGATACTAATAATGACAAGTAACTAACGTCGATACTTATTATGACAGGTAACTGTAACTTCATTACTAATTATGACAAGAAACTGTAACTTCGATACTAATTATGACAGGCATCTGTAACTTCGATACTAATTATGACAGGTAACTGTAACTTCGTTACTAATTATGACAAGTAACTGTAATTTCGATACAAATTTTGGCAGGTAACTGTACCTTCGATACTAATTATGACAAGTAACTGTAATTTCGATACAAATTATGACAGGTAACTGTTACTTCGTAACTAATTATGACAAGTAACTGTAATTTCGATACAAATTATGGCAGGTAACAGTACCTTCGATACTAATTATGACAGGTAACTGTACCTTCGATACTAATTATGACAAGTAACTGCAACTTCGATACTTAGTATGACAGGTAACTGTAACTTCGTTACTAATTATGACAAGTAACTGTAATTTCGTTACAAATTATGGCAGGTAATTGTAATTTCGATACTAATTATGACAGGTAACAGTAACTTCGATACTTATTATGACAAGTAACTGTAACTTCGATACTAATTATGATAGGTAACTGTAACTTCGTTACTAATTATGACAAGTAACTGTAATTTCGATACAAATTTTGGCAGGTAACTGTACCTTCGATACTAATTATGACAGGTAAGAGTAACTTCGATATTAATTATGACAGGAAACTGTAACTTCGTTACTAATTATGACAAGTAACTGTAATTTCGATACAAATTATGACAGGTAACTGTTACTTCGTAACTAATTATGACAAGTAACTGTAATTTCGATACAAATTATGGCAGGTAACAGTACCTTCGATACTAATTATGACAGGTAACTGTAACTTCGATACTAATTATGACAAGGAACTGTAATTTCGATACAAATTATGGCAGGTAACTGTAACTTCGATACTAATTATGACAGGTAACAGTAACTTCGATACTTATTATGACAAGTAACTGTAACTTCGATACTAATTATGACAGGTAACTGTAACTTCGATACTAATTATGACAGGAAACTGTAACTTCGATACTAATTATGACAGGTAACAGTAACTTCAATACTAATTATGAAATGTAACTGTAATTTCGATACTAATTATGACAGGTAACAGTAACTTCGATACTAATTATGTCAAGTAACTGTAACTTCGATACTAATTATGACAAGTAACTGTAACTTCGATGCTTATTATGACAGGTAACTGTAACTTCATTACTAATTATGACAAGAAACTGTAACTTCGATACTAATTATGACAGGTAACTGTAACTTCGACACTAATTATGACAAGTAACTGTAACTTCGATACTAATTATGACAAGTAAATGTAACTTCGATACTAATTATGAGAGGTAACAGTCACTTCGATATTAATTATGACAAGTAACAGTAACTTCGATACTAATTATGACAAGTAACTGTAATTTCGATACAAATTTTGGCAGGTAACTGTAACTTCGATACTAATTATGACAGGTAACAGTAACTTCGATACTAATTATGACAAGTAACTGTAACTTCGATACTAATTATGACAGGTAACTTTAATTTCGTTACTAATTATGACAAGTAACTCTTATTTCGATACAAATTATGGCAGGTAACACTATCTTCGATACTAATTATGACAGGTAACAGTAACTTCGATACTAATTATGGCAGGTAACTGTGACTTCGATACTAATTATGACAGGTAACAGTAACTTCGATACTAATTATGACAAGTAACTCTAACTTCGATACTAATTATGACAGGTAACTGTAACTTCGTTACTAATTATGACAAGTAACTGTAATTTCGTTACAAATTAGGGCAGGTAATTGTAATTTCGATACTAATTATGACAGGTAACAGTAACTTCGATACTTATTATGACAAGTAACTGTAACTTCGATACTAATTATGACAGGTAACTGTAACTTCGTTACAAATTATGACAAGTAACTGTAATTTCGATACAAATTTTGGCAGGTAACTGTAACTTCGATACTAATTATGACAGGTAACAGTAACTTCGATACTAATTATGACAAGGAACTGTAACTTCGATACTAATTATGACAGGTAACTTTAATTTCGTTACTAATTATGACAAGTAACTCTTATTTCGATACAAATTATGGCAGGTAACTCTATCTTCGATACTAATTATGACAGGTAACAGTAACTTCGATACTAATTATGACAGGTTACTGTAACATCGTTACTAATTATGTCAAGTAACTGTAACTTCGATACTAATTATGACAAGTAACTGTAACTTCGATACTTCTTATGACAGGTAACTATAACTTCATTACTAATTATGACAAGAAACAGTAAATTCGATACTAATTATGACAGGTAACTGTAACTTCGATACTTATTATGACAAGTAACTGTAACTTCGATACTAATTGTGACAAGTAACTGTAACTTCGGTACTAATTATGACAGGTAACAGAAACTTCGATACTAAATATTACAAGTAACTGTAACTTCGATACTAATTATGACAGGTAACTGTAACTTCGTTACTAATTATGACAAGTAACTGTAATTTCGATACAAATTATGGCAGGTAACGGTAACTTCGATACTAATTATGACAGGTTACAGTAACTTCGATACTTATTATGACAAGTAACTGTAACTTCGATACTAATTATGACAGGTAACTGTAACTTCGATACTAATTATGACAGGAAACAGTAACTTCGATACTAATTATGACAGGTAACAGTAACTTCAATACTAATTATGAAAAGTAACTGTAATTTCGATACTAATTATGACAGGTAACAGTAACTTCGATACTAATTATGTCAAGTAACTGTAACTTCGATACTAATTATGACAAGTAACTGTAACTTCGATGCTTATTATGACAGGTAACTGTAACTTCATTACTAATTATGACAAGAAACTGTAACTTCGATACTAATTATGACAGGTAACTGTAACTTCGACACTAATTATGACAAGTAACTGTAACTTCGATACTAATTATGACAAGTAACTGTAACTTCGATACTAATTATGAGAGGTAACAGTCACTTCGATATTAATTATGACAAGTAACAGTAACTTCGATTCTAATTATGACAAGTAACTGTAATTTCGATACAAATTTTGGCAGGTAACTGTAACTTCGATACTAATTATGACAGGTAACAGTAACTTCGATACTAATTATGACAAGTAACTGTAACTTCGATACTAATTATGACAGGTAACTTTAATTTCGTTACTAATTATGACAAGTAACTCTTATTTCGATACAAATTATGGCAGGTAACACTATCTTCGATACTAATTATGACAGGTAACAGTAACTTCGATACTAATTATGGCAGGTAACTGTGACTTCGATACTAATTATGACAGGTAACAGTAACTTCGATACTAATTATGACAAGTAACTCTAACTTCGATACTAATTATGACAGGTAACTGTAACTTCGTTACTAATTATGACAAGTAACTGTAATTTCGTTACAAATTATGGCAGGTAATTGTAATTTCGATACTAATTATGACAGGTAACAGTAACTTCGATACTTATTATGACAAGTAACTGTAACTTCGATACTAATTATGACAGGTAACTGTAACTTCGTTACAAATTATGACAAGTAACTGTAATTTCGATACAAATTTTGGCAGGTAACTGTAACTTCGATACTAATTATGACAGGTAACAGTAACTTCGATACTAATTATGACAAGGAACTGTAACTTCGATACTAATTATGACAGGTAACTTTAATTTCGTTACTAATTATGACAAGTAACTCTTATTTCGATACAAATTATGGCAGGTAACTCTATCTTCGATACTAATTATGACAGGTAACAGTAACTTCGATACTAATTATGACAGGTTACTGTAACATCGTTACTAATTATGTCAAGTAACTGTAACTTCGATACTAATTATGACAAGTAACTGTAACTTCGATACTTCTTATGACAGGTAACTATAACTTCATTACTAATTATGACAAGAAACAGTAAATTCGATACTAATTATGACAGGTAACTGTAACTTCGATACTTATTATGACAAGTAACTGTAACTTCGATACTAATTGTGACAAGTAACTGTAACTTCGGTACTAATTATGACAGGTAACAGAAACTTCGATACTAAATATGACAAGTAACTGTAACTTCGATACTAATTATGACAGGTAACTGTAACTTCGTTACTAATTATGACAAGTAACTGTAATTTCGATACAAATTATGGCAGGTAACGGTAACTTCGATACTAATTATGACAGGTAACAGTAACTTCGATACCAATTATGACAGGTAACTGCAACTTCGTTACTAATTATGACAAGTAACTGTAATTTCTATATTAATTAAGGCAAGTAACTGTAACTTCGTTACTAATTATGACAAGTAACTGTAATTTCGATACAAATTATGGCAGGTAACTGTAACTTCGGTACTAATTATGACAGGTAACAGTTACTTCGATACTAATTATGACAGAAAACAGTAACTTCGATACTAATTATGACAGGTAACAGTAACTTCGATAATAATTATGGCAGGTAACTGTAACTTCGATACTAATTATGACAGTTAATTGTAACTTCGTTACTAATTATGACAAGTAACTGTAATTTTGATACAAATTATGGCAGGTTACTGTAACTTCGATACTAATTATGACAGGTAACTGTAACTTCGATACTAATTAAGACAAGTAACTGTAACTTCGATACTAATTATGACAGGTTACTGTAACTTCGTTACTAATTATGACAGGTAACTGTAACTTCTTTACTAATCATGACAAGTAACTTTAATTTTGATACTAATTATGGCAGGTAACTGTAACTTCGTTACTAATTATGACAAGTCCCTGTAATTTCGATACAAAATATGGCTGGTAACTGTAACTTCGATACTAATTATGACAGGTAACAGTATCTTCGATACTAATTATGACAGGTAACTGTAACTTCTTTACTAATCATGACAAGTAACTTTAATTTTGATACTAATTATGGCAGGTAACTGTAACTTCGTTACTAATTATGACAAGTCCCTGTAATTTCGATACAAAATATGGCTGGTAACTGTAACTTCGATACTAATTATGACAGGTAACAGTATCTTCGATCCTAATTATGACAAGGAACTGTAACATCGATACTTATTATGACAGGTAACTGTAACTTCGATACTAATTATGACAAGTAACTGTAACTTCGATACTAATTATGACAGGTAGCTGTAACTTCATTACTAATTATGACAAGTAACTGTAATTTCGTTACAAATTATGGCAGGTAATTGTAATTTCGATACTAATTATGACAGGTAACAGTAACTTCGATACTTATTATGACAAGTTACTGAAACTTCGATACTAATTATGACATGTAACTGTAACTTCGATACTAATTATGACAGGTAACTGAAACTTCGATACTAATTATGACAGGTAACAGTAACTTCGATACTAATTATGACAAGTAACTGTAATTTCGATACTAAATATGACAGGTAACAGTAACTTCGATACTAATTATGCCAAGTAACTGTAACTTCGATACTAATAATGACAAGTAACTGTAACGTCGATACTTATTATGACAGGTAACTGTAACTTCATTACTAATTATGACAAGAAACTGTAACTTCGATACTAATTATGACAGGCAACTGTAACTTCGATACTAATTATGACAGGTAACTGTAACTTCGTTACTAATTATGACAAGTAACTGTAATTTCGATACAAATTTTGGCAGGTAACTGTACCTTCGATACTAATTATGACAAGTAACTGTAATTTCGATACAAATTATGACAGGTAACTGTTACTTCGTAACTAATTATGACAAGTAACTGTAATTTCGATACAAATTATGGCAGGTAACAGTACCTTCGATACTAATTATGACAGGTAACTGTACCTTCGATACTAATTATGACAAGTAACTGCAACTTCGATACTTAGTATGACAGGTAACTGTAACTTCGTTACTAATTATGACAAGTAACTGTAATTTCGTTACAAATTATGGCAGGTAATTGTAATTTCGATACTAATTATGACAGGTAACAGTAACTTCGATACTTATTATGACAAGTAACTGTAACTTCGATACTAATTATGATAGGTAACTGTAACTTCGTTACTAATTATGACAAGTAACTGTAATTTCGATACAAATTTTGGCAGGTAACTGTACCTTCGATACTAATTATGACAGGTAAGAGTAACTTCGATATTAATTATGACAGGAAACTGTAACTTCGTTACTAATTATGACAAGTAACTGTAATTTCGATACAAATTATGACAGGTAACTGTTACTTCGTAACTAATTATGACAAGTAACTGTAATTTCGATACAAATTATGGCAGGTAACAGTACCTTCGATACTAATTATGACAGGTAACTGTAACTTCGATACTAATTATGACAAGGAACTGTAATTTCGATACAAATTATGGCAGGTAACTGTAACTTCGATACTAATTATGACAGGTAACAGTAACTTCGATACTTATTATGACAAGTAACTGTAACTTCGATACTAATTATGACAGGTAACTGTAACTTCGATACTAATTATGACAGGAAACTGTAACTTCGATACTAATTATGACAGGTAACAGTAACTTCAATACTAATTATGAAATGTAACTGTAATTTCGATACTAATTATGACAGGTAACAGTAACTTCGATACTAATTATGTCAAGTAACTGTAACTTCGATACTAATTATGACAAGTAACTGTAACTTCGATGCTTATTATGACAGGTAACTTTAACTTCATTACTAATTATGACAAGAAACTGTAACTTCGATACTAATTATGACAGGTAACTGTAACTTCGACACTAATTATGACAAGTAACTGTAACTTCGATACTAATTATGACAAGTAAATGTAACTTCGATACTAATTATGAGAGGTAACAGTCACTTCGATATTAATTATGACAAGTAACAGTAACTTCGATACTAATTATGACAAGTAACTGTAATTTCGATACAAATTTTGGCAGGTAACTGTAACTTCGATACTAATTATGACAGGTAACAGTAACTTCGATACTAATTATGACAAGTAACTGTAACTTCGATACTAATTATGACAGGTAACTTTAATTTCGTTACTAATTATGACAAGTAACTCTTATTTCGATACAAATTATGGCAGGTAACACTATCTTCGATACTAATTATGACAGGTAACAGTAACTTCGATACTAATTATGGCAGGTAACTGTGACTTCGATACTAATTATGACAGGTAACAGTAACTTCGATATTAATTATGACAAGTAACTCTAACTTCGATACTAATTATGACAGGTAACTGTAACTTCGTTACTAATTATGACAAGTAACTGTAATTTCGTTACAAATTAGGGCAGGTAATTGTAATTTCGATACTAATTATGACAGGTAACAGTAACTTCGATACTTATTATGACAAGTAACTGTAACTTCGATACTAATTATGACAGGTAACCGTAACTTCGTTACAAATTATGACAAGTAACTGTAATTTCGATACAAATTTTGGCAGGTAACTGTAACTTCGATACTAATTATGACAGGTAACAGTAACTTCGATACTAATTATGACAAGGAACTGTAACTTCGATACTAATTATGACAGGTAACTTTAATTTCGTTACTAATTATGACAAGTAACTCTTATTTCGATACAAATTATGGCAGGTAACTCTATCTTCGATACTAATTATGACAGGTAACAGTAACTTCGATACTAATTATGACAGGTTACTGTAACATCGTTACTAATTATGTCAAGTAACTGTAACTTCGATACTAATTATGACAAGTAACTGTAACTTCGATACTTCTTATGACAGGTAACTATAACTTCATTACTAATTATGACAAGAAACAGTAAATTCGATACTAATTATGACAGGTAACTGTAACTTCGATACTTATTATGACAAGTAACTGTAACTTCGATACTAATTGTGACAAGTAACTGTAACTTCGGTACTAATTATGACAGGTAACAGAAACTTCGATACTAAATATTACAAGTAACTGTAACTTCGATACTAATTATGACAGGTAACTGTAACTTCGTTACTAATTATGACAAGTAACTGTAATTTCGATACAAATTATGGCAGGTAACGGTAACTTCGATACTAATTATGACAGGTAACAGTAACTTCGATACCAATTATGACAGGTAACTGCAACTTCGTTACTAATTATGACAAGTAACTGTAATTTCTATATTAATTAAGGCAAGTAACTGTAACTTCGTTACTAATTATGACAAGTAACTGTAATTTCGATACAAATTATGGCAGGTAACTGTAACTTCGGTACTAATTATGACAGGTAACAGTTACTTCGATACTAATTATGACAGAAAACAGTAACTTCGATACTAATTATGACAGGTAACAGTAACTTCGATAATAATTATGGCAGGTAACTGTAACTTCGATACTAATTATGACAGTTAATTGTAACTACGTTACTAATTATGACAAGTAACTGTAATTTCGATACAAATTATGGCAGGTTACTGTAACTTCGATACTAATTATGACAGGTAACTGTAACTTCGATACTAATTAAGACAAGTAACTGTAACTTCGATACTAATTATGACAGGTTACTGTAACTTCGTTACTAATTATGACATGTAACTGTAATTTCGATACAACTTTTGGCTGGTAACTGTATCTTCGATACTAGTTATGACAGGTAACAGTAACTTCGATACTAATTATGACAAGTAACTGTAACTTCGATACTAATTATGACAGGTAACTGTAACTTCGTTGCTATTTATGAGAAGTAACTGTAATTTCAATACAAATTATGGCAGGTAACTGTAACTTCGATACTAATTATGACAGGTAACAGTAACGTCGATACATATTATGACAAGTAACTAAAACTTCGATACAAATTAAGACAGGTAACTATAACTTCGATACTAATTATGACAAGAAACTCTAACTTCGTTACTAATTATGACAAGTAACAGTAATTTTGATAAAAATTATGGTAGGTAACTGTAACTTCAATACTAATTATGACAGGTAACAGTAACTTCGATACTAATTATGACAGGTAACTGTAACTTCTTTACTAATCATGACAAGTAACTTTAATTTTGATACTAATTATGGCAGGTAACTGTAACTTCGTTACTAATTATGACAAGTCCCTGTAATTTCGATACAAAATATGGCTGGTAACTGTAACTTCGATACTAATTATGACAGGTAACAGTATCTTCGATCCTAATTATGACAAGGAACTGTAACTTCGATACTTATTATGACAGGTAACTGTAACTTCGATACTAATTATGACAAGTAACTGTAACTTCGATACTAATTATGACAGGTAGCTGTAACTTCGTTACTAATTATGACAAGTAACTGTAATTTCGTTACAAATTATGGCAGGTAATTGTAATTTCGATACTAATTATGACAGGTAACAGTAACTTCGATACTTATTATGACAAGTTACTGAAACTTCGATACTAATTATGACATGTAACTGTAACTTCGATACAAATTATGACAGGTAACTGTAACTTCGATACTAATTATGACAGGTAACAGTAACTTCGATACTAATTATGACAAGTAACTGTAATTTCGATACTAAATATGACAGGTAACAGTAACTTCGATACTAATTATGCCAAGTAACTGTAACTTCGATACCAATAATGACAAGTAACTGTAACGTCGATACTTATTATGACAGGTAACTGTAACTTCATTACTAATTATGACAAGAAACTGTAACTTCGATACTAATTATGACAGGCAACTGTAACTTCGATACTAATTATGACAGGTAACTGTAACTTCGTTACTAATTATGACAAGTAACTGTAATTTCGATACAAATTTTGGCAGGTAACTGTACCTTCGATACTAATTATGACAAGTAACTGTAATTTCGATACAAATTATGACAGGTAACTGTTACTTCGTAACTAATTATGACAAGTAACTGTAATTTCGATACAAATTATGGCAGGTAACAGTACCTTCGATACTAATTATGACAGGTAACTGTACCTTCGATACTAATTATGACAAGTAACTGCAACTTCGATACTTATTATGACAGGTAACTGTAACTTCGTTACTAATTATGACAAGTAACTGTAATTTCGTTACAAATTATGGCAGGTAATTGTAATTTCGATACTAATTATGACAGGTAACAGTAACTTCGATACTTATTATGACAAGTAACTGTAACTTCGATACTAATTATGATAGGTAACTGTAACTTCGTTACTAATTATGACAAGTAACTGTAATTTCGATACAAATTTTGGCAGGTAACTGTACCTTTGATACTAATTATGACAGGTAAGAGTAACTTCGATATTAATTATGACAGGAAACTGTAACTTCGTTACTAATTATGACAAGTAACTGTAATTTCGATACAAATTATGACAGGTAACTGTTACTTCGTAACTAATTATGACAAGTAACTGTAATTTCGATACAAATTATGGCAGGTAACAGTACCTTCGATACTAATTATGACAGGTAACTGTAACTTCGATACTAATTATGACAAGGAACTGTAATTTCGATACAAATTATGGCAGGTAACTGTAACTTCGATACTAATTATGACAGGTAACAGTTACTTCGATACTAATTTTGACAAGTAACTATAACTTCGAATCAAATTATGACAGGTAACTGTAACTTCGATACTAATTATGAAAAGAAACTCTAACTTCGTTACTAATTATGACAAGTAACAGTAATTTTGATAAAAAATTATGGTAGGTAACTGTAACTTCAATACCCTTTATGACAGGTAACAGTAACTTCGATAATAATTATGACAGGTAACTGTAACTTCGTTACTAATTATGACAAGTAACTTTAATTTCGATACTAATTACGGCAGGTAACTGTAACTTCGTTACTAATTATGACAAGTCCCTGTATTTTCGATACAAATTATGGCAGGTAACTGTAACTTCGATACTAATTATGTCAGGTAACAGTAACTTCGATACTAATTAATACAGGTAACAGTAACTTCGATACTAATTATGACAGGTTACTGTAACATCGTTACTAATTATGTCAAGTAACTGTAACTTCGATACTAATTATGACAAGTAACTGTAACTTCGATACTTCTTATGACAGGTAACTATAACTTCATTACTAATTATGACAAGAAACAGTAAATTCGATACTAATTATGACAGGTAACTGTAACTTCGATACTAATTATGACAAGTAACTGTAACTTCGATACTAATTGTGACAAGTAACTGTAACTTCGATACTAATTATGACAGGTAACAGTAACTTCGATATTAATTATGACAACAGTAACCTCGATACTAATTATGACAAGTAACTGTAATTTCGATACAAATTTTGGCAGGTCACTGTAACTTCGATACTAATTATGACAGGTAACAGTAACTTCGATACTAAATATGACAAGTAACTGTAACTTCGATACTAATTATGACAGGTAACTGTAACTTCGTTACTAATTATGACAAGTAACTGTAATTTCGATACAAATTATGGCAGGTAACGGTAACTTCGATACTAATTATGACAGGTAACAGTAACTTCGATACCAATTATGACAGGTAACTGCAACTTCGTTACTAATTATGACAAGTAACTGTAATTTCTATATTAATTAAGGCAAGTAACTGTAACTTCGTTACTAATTATGACAAGTAACTGTAATTTCGATACAAATTATGGCAGGTAACTGTAACTTCGGTACTAATTATGACAGGTAACAGTAACTTCGATACTAATTATGACAGAAAACAGTAACTTCGATACTAATTATGACAGGTAACAGTAACTTCGATAATAATTATGGCAGGTAACTGTAACTTCGATACTAATTATGACAGTTAACTGTAACTTCGTTACTAATTATGACAAGTAACTGTAATTTCGATACAAATTATGGCAGGTTACTGTAACTTCGATACTAATTATGACAGGTAACTGTAACTTCGATACTAATTAAGACAAGTAACTGTAACTTCGATACTAATTATGACAGGTTACTGTAACTTCGTTACTAATTATGACATGTAACTGTAATTTCGATACAACTTTTGGCTGGTAAGTGTATCTTCGATACTAGTTATGACAGGTAACAGTAACTTCGATACAAATTATGACAAGTAACTGTAACTTCGATACTAATTATGACAGGTAACTGTAACTTCGTTGCTATTTATGACAAGTAACTGTAATTTCAATACAAATTATGGCAGGTAACTGTAACTTCGATACTAATTATGACAGGTAACAGTAACGTCGATACATATTATGACAAGTAACTAAAACTTCGATACAAATTATGACAGGTAACTATAACTTCGATACTAATTATGACAAGAAACTCTAACTTCGTTACTAATTATGACAAGTAACAGTAATTTTGATAAAAATTATGGTAGGTAACTGTAACTTCAATACTAATTATGACAGGTAACAGTAACTTCGATACTAATTATGACAGGTAACTGTAACTTCGTTACTAATCATGACAAGTAACTTTAATTTCGATACTAATTATGGCAGGTAACTGTAACTTCGTTACTAATTATGACAAGTCCCTGTAATTTCGATACAAATTATGGCTGGTAACTGTAACTTCGATACTAATTATGACAGGTAACAGTATCTTCGATACTAATTATGACAAGGAACTGTAACTTCGATACTTATTATGACAGGTAACTGTAACATCGATACTAATTATGACAAGTAACTGTAACTTCGATACATATTAATGTGACAGGTAGCTGTAACTTCGTTACTAATTATGACAAGTAACTGTAATTTCGTTACAAATTATGGCAGGTAATTGTAATTTCGATACTAATTATGACAGGTAACAGTAACTTCGATACTTATTATGACAAGTAACTGTAACTTCGATACTAATTATGACATGTAACTGTAACTTCGATACTAATTATGACAGGTAACTGAAACTTCGATACTAATTATGACAGGTAACAGTAACTTCGATACTAATTATGACAAGTAACTGTAATTTCGATACTAAATATGACAGGTAACAGTAACTTCGATACTAATTATGTCAAGTAACTGTAACTTCGATACTAATTATGACAAGTATCTGTAACGTCGATACTTATTATGACAGGTAACTGTAACTTCATTACTAATTATGACAAGAAACTGTAACTTCGATACTAATTATGACAGGTAACTGTAACTTCGATACTAATTATGACAGGTAACTGTAACTTCGTTACTAATTATGACAAGTAACTGTAATTTCGATACAAATTTTGGCAGGTTACTGTACCTTCGATACTAATTATGACAAGTAACTGTAATTTCGATACAAATTATGGCAGGTAACAGTACCTTCGATACTAATTATGACAGGTAACTGTAACTTCGATACTAATTATGACAAGGAACTGTAATTTCGATACAAATTATGGCAGGTAACTGTAACTTCAAAACTAATTATGACAGGTAACAGTTACTTCGATACTAATTTTGACAAGTAACTATAACATCGAATCAAATTATGACAGGTAACTGTAACTTCGATACTAATTATGTCAGGTAACAGTAACTTCGATACTAATTAATACAGGTAACAGTAACTGAGATACTAATTATGACAGGTTACTGTAACATCGTTACTAGTTATGTCAAATAACTGTAACTTCGATACTAATTATGACACGTAACTGTAACTTCAATACTTATTATAACAGGTAACTGTAACTTCATTACTAATTATGACAAGAAACTGTAAATTCGATACTTATTATGACAGGTAACGGTAACTTCGATACTAATTATGACAAGTAACTGTAACTTCGATACTAATTGTAACAAGTAACTGTAACTTCGATACTAATTATGACAGGTAACAGTAACTTCGATATGAATTATGACAACAGTAACCTCGATACTAATTATGACTAGTAACTGTAATTTCGATACAAATTTTGGCAGGTCACTGTAACTTCGATACTAATTATGACAGGTAACAGTAACTTCGATACTAATTATGACAAGAAACTGTAACTTCGATACTAATTATGACAGGTAACTGTAACTTCGTTACTAATTATGACAAGTAACTGTAATTTCGATACAAATTATGGCAGGTAACAGTAACTTCGATACTAATTATGACAGGTAACAGTAACTTCGATACTAATTATGACAAGTAACTGTAATTTCGATACTAAATATGACAGGTAACAGTTACTTCGATACTAATTATGCCAAGTAACTGTAACTTCGATACCAATAATGACAAGTAACTGTAACGTCGATACTTATTATGACAGGTAACTGTAACTTCGTTACTAATTATGACAAGTAACTGTAATTTCGATACAAATTATGGCAGGTAACAGTAACTTCGATACTAATTATGACAGGTAACAGTAACTTCGATACTAATTATGACAAGGAACTGTAACTTCGATACTTATTATGACAGGTAACTGTAACTTCGATACTAATTATGACAAGTAACTGTAACTTCGATACTAATTATGACAGGTAGCTGTAACTTCGTTACTAATTATGACAAGTAACTGTAATTTCGTTACAAATTATGGCAGGTAATTGTAATTTCGATACTAATTATGACAGGTAACAGTAACTTCGATACTTATTATGACAAGTTACTGAAACTTCGATACTAATTATGACATGTAACTGTAACTTCGATACTAATTATGACAGGTAACTGTAACTTCGATACTAATTATGACAGGTAACAGTAACTTCGATACTAATTATGACAAGTAACTGTAATTTCGATATTAAATATGACAGGTAACAGTAACTTCGATACTAATTATGCCAAGTAACTGTAACTTCGATACCAATAATGACAAGTAACTGTAACGTCGATACTTATTATGACAGGTAACTGTAACTTCATTACTAATTATGACAAGAAACTGTAACTTCGATACTAATTATGACAGGCAACTGTAACTTCGATACTAATTATGACAGGTAACTGTAACTTCGTTACTAATTATGACAAGTAACTGTAATTTCGATACAAATTTTGGCAGGTAACTGTACCTTCGATACTAATTATGACAAGTAACTGTAATTTCGATACAAATTATGACAGGTAACTGTTACTTCGTAACTAATTATGACAAGTAAC
Source organism: Meconema thalassinum (assembly GCA_946902985.2). Taxonomy (NCBI): domain Eukaryota; kingdom Metazoa; phylum Arthropoda; class Insecta; order Orthoptera; family Tettigoniidae; genus Meconema; species Meconema thalassinum. The sequence goes on along the minus strand of OX336388.2, from coordinate 1,673,295,034 downwards.
TGTAATTTCGATACAAATTATGGCAGGTAACAGTACCTTCGATACTAATTATGACAGGTAACTGTACCTTCGATACTAATTATGACAAGTAACTGCAACTTCGATACTTATTATGACAGGTAACTGTAACTTCGTTACTAATTATGACAAGTAACTGTAATTTCGTTACAAATTATGGCAGGTAATTGTAATTTCGATACTAATTATGACAGGTAACAGTAACTTCGATACTTATTATGACAAGTAACTGTAACTTCGATACTAATTATGATAGGTAACTGTATCTTCGTTACTAATTATGACAAGTAACTGTAATTTCGATACAAATTTTGGCAGGTAACTGTACCTTCGATACTAATTATGACAGGTAAGAGTAACTTCGAT